>JARACY010003554.1:0-32397 GCA_029255725.1 Scrobipalpa atriplicella | reverse complement strand
ACGACATGAAGAAAAAGATAAATAAACATTTTTTGTTGGAGCCTAGGATGTAAATGCAATAGATTTGAGATCAGATACGGCATGTCTCTCACTATATACACGTATTCATTCAAAATTTAATCGCATTTCTTGTTTGGTGGCTTAGAAATAATATTATACTATATCTCGTGAGTATAAGTGATATAATTTCTATGTTTGATGGACATCTTCAACGCGTATTTTATTACCGCTAAATTGACAAAAACGTCCGCTCGCACTGAACGCCGCGCAGCGACTGAGCTCCCTTACTCCCTTACTGCGATCACATTACCCGATTCGCATCCGAAATCAGGAGGTAGGACGGTCGGGACGGCACGATCGCCCTTAATCAGGATCCTTACTTCCTTACTGCGATTAGACTTGCCGTTTTGAGCTCCCTACCCTAAATCGGGCCTGGTCGGCCGGGTAATGTAATCGCTGCTATAAAGTGCACGTGCGCAACAAACAATAGAATCAGAACCCAACTAAACTAAATGTTTTACCGAAGAAGTGGTTTGCCGACAAAGAGTAACTACCTATCCTTACTTTTAATATATTTTTTTTATAATTTTTATTTATGAGCCTGTGGTGTCCCACTGCAGGGCAAAGGCCTCTCTCCCTTCCTTCCACTTTTCACGATCCATTGATAATACCCGCCATGCTTTTTGATATGCGTCCAATTCATCGCGCTACCTCTTTCGGGGTCGTCCACGTCGCCTTATTGCATTTGGTTCTCAGTCGGTGGTAATTTTAGCCCATAGAACATTCGGCATACGGTTGACGTGGCCAGCCCAGTCCCACTTCAAGTAGGCAGCCTTCTGAGCTACGTCTACAATTTTTGTTTGGGAATGCAGCACTGAGTTCCGAACTCGGTCGATCAGTTTAACTCCAAGAATGCTGCGCTCCATGTAACGTTGGCAAACCTTGAGTTTGAATTTTTGGACATCAGTCAAAGACCAGGTTTGAGCTCCGTAGATAAGGATGGGAAGAATGCACATATCCATGAGTTTACGCTTTAAGGTAAGGGGCAAGTCACCTTTCATAAGATCTTTCATTGCCCAATAGCTCTTCCAGGCGTTTTCAGTCCGTCTTTTAGCATGCAATTATATCAAAATTCTCGGAAAACTGGGACATACCTGCAAAATTATAATGATTTCCTCAAGATTAAATTTGCGAAATAAAAACAATATACAGTTCTAAAATTGCCAGTTTTTTAACATAAATTTGTTTACTACTTTTTGTCGGCTATAGCCGACTATGGCGCTGAGGGCAAGTTGCGAGCTGTCGGCTACACCCGTCGTCAGTGGCGGCGAAAAGGTTAAATTTGTCCGGCTGTAGTACGACTAAATTAATATATAATTCTTAAGTATAAAAGCGTGGAATTGTCGTCAGTGTTGCAATGAATGAAAAAACCCGTAAAAGTAAAGTTCATTTCATTGTACTTAAATCTAGTATTTTTGATGCATTTAAATCTAAATCTTATAATTTAATTGAAAACCTTCTGAAATAAATCCTTTACTATGGCTGTTTCAAGCTATTTAATGTACCTTCATAATGTTTTATTGATTTTTTATTAGTTTTACACATTACTGAATAAGCTTTCATTGATTACAATTAAATGTATAATCGCTACTGAATGTTCTCGGTCCCAGGGAAAGTTTCGAGCACAATGGAAACTTTCCGAGAATATTCTCCGAAGAGAATATTTCGAGCACGGGAAATTTCCACCCGCCCATCGCTATTCCAGAGTAATAAAGCGTGCCGTCTTATTCAAGGCGAGTTCACTTTGACAGGATTAAAATTTCTGTCTCTTTTTTTTATTAAAATTCGAAACTATATATCGAAACTATTGAAAGTGGTTGGACCAAAATAAGGGTCGTATTTATAATCAGCTCTCAAGAGTGACAGCGAATTTGAGTTTGAATCAGAAATGTCATTTCAGTACAAAACGACCTGTCAAATCCAAACTTAATATTGCTCTCAATCTTGAGATCGCTTTATAAATACGAGCCTAAAAAATTTTAAGTTGTGTTTACAACTGAATTGGCACCAATATACCTACTAGAGTTTGGCCAGCGAAAGCTGTTCTTCCACAAGGGGTCGGTGGCAATTTAAAAAAATCAGACGCTGACAACATTGACTAATATACACTTAAACCAAGTTTATTTTGTATTATTTAAAATATTATTTAAAATAATACAAAATATTCTAAGTATCAGCTTTCGCTGGCCAAACTCTAATCCTATCATCGCCTATTTGATTTAGTATAGTGTGTTCTTCAGATTGTCTACGGAGGGTATTCAGAAACAATCTTTGATCAGGCGCTCCAACCAAACTGCTCTTAAAACTAAAGACGTGCTGTATCACTTCAATCTAATTCTTGTTTAGAAAAGAAAATCGCACCAACCTCTCAGGCCATCTCTTCACGAAGATATTGATAAAGTAAGTAAACTAACCATCATGGAAAATCAGCAGCAGCACTCTTCGTGACTAGGGTTGCCAGGCATAGGTAGGCTTTTTGATTGCGTGTCCGGCCAAAATAAACTGTGTCCGGCTTGTCCGGCTTAGGCTTGTTAGGCTTCGCAATCGAGCGAGCACCGAACGTGGCCGAGCGCAGGCGAGTCGACTGTCGGTCGCTCCCGCAGCAGGCCGCAGTGCCGCCCGCCATCAATCAAAAAAGCTTGATTTTACATACAATTTTTTCGTCGTACCTATTTTTACTGAGACACAAAATCCTCAATAATGTAGGGTGTCCGGCCTTTCTACCCAAATGTCCGACCAAACTGGCTGGCTGGTCTGTCCGGCTATTAGGTTTGGCGACCTGGCAACCCACATATCAAGCGTGATATGAGTCAAATTTAACTGAAGAACGTCCACGTTGTGAATGGGACTTTTGGTTGTTAGTACAATTTGGGAAGATATGGACTAGAATGGGCTAGGACTAGGACTAGTCTGATCAGATCCGGCACCACCGGTAAAACCACCGACAGATTTCTTGAGGTAGTACAAAAAAGTTTGCCTGTCTAAAGTACACCCTTACCCTTGAACGTAAGATTGAATTTTTAATGCACAAACCATGCTATTCTTTGTCAAGTTAATTGCCAGTAACTGTACATGGGACATCTAATTTACCTAGGTACCTATCCGAAAACCAGTAGCCTCACAAAATACTTGTAGTCATTGCAGATGCGCAGACGCACTCCCGGAGCTCTTGACCGTCATTCTGCGAGTGACCGTCACGCAGAGCAGACGTCATGGCACTCCAAACATTCATCTATTTATTCCTCGCAACCATCGTGACTGCTCAACCGAGGGCCCAACAATACCAAGTGCCACCGGCGAAACTAGAAGCTATATACCCAAAAGGACTAAGAGTTTCCATACCAGGTAAGTGTTTTTGTCTTAGAGTATTGACCCTAAGGTTTTTGACCTACGAAGCCTTCGAGACTATAAGCTTTATAATTTATGCAAGCTTGAGGAGCTTTAGTTTCGCATTTAAATTTACATACTCTTTGAGAAACATACATAAATAATTTGGACATAGTTGTGTTAAAAGCAATGTTTAAAATACCTACTCTACACTGTTTTTGCTTCCCTGTGCGGAGAAGTAAAATAATTATCATCTACATACTTTTGATTTCAATAAACATGATATCAAAGGAATTTTATAAGTAGGTGGTATCCAAGAAATACAAAAACAAGGAAAATGTCTTATTTTATTATTGCTCAAGTTCATATACTAGCGATTATAACTGAGGTCACCACAATAAGATTTGCGGGAATTCCAGTCTTATCATGTATGTAAACAAAGGTATTTTTTATTATCTAATTGGGGTTAAGTTGTTCTTATCTTAACTACCTCTGTTGATACCGCGCTGGAATCTCAACCCAAAGTTTCGGTTTTCACCGGTGATACCTAAACCAAAGATCCTATTCATGTAATCAAATTATCACTTTGTGATATTATTTAAATTTATAAATTTCAAAAAAAAAATCTTACGTGAAAAAGCATGACATAATTACCATTAAATACACAGTACATTCAGAGATTTTATTAAGCACGCGAGCCTGAGAGATATGAAATAGGTAGGTCAGAGTGTTTTAAAGGCCCCTAGTTTTTGGACAATAGTTATTGGATAAAACGCCTTTTCTGTTTCTGATTGGTTGGCAGCTGAAGAAAAAAATAGCTCTTACCCTTTTTAACACAGTCTGAATAAGGAACATAGTACTCCATGTAAGTGTGTAAGGAAGGGCCAACACTTTTATAATCGACTAGCTTTCCGCCCCACGGTTGCGCTCGCGGCTAAATAGATTCCCCGTGGGAATGAGATATTTTCCCGCGGTAAAAAGTAGCCCATGTTCGTCTCCAGGTTACCATCTATCGTCCTGCCAAATATCATCAAAATCGGTTTAGCCATTTAGGTGGGAAAGAGCAACAAACAGATAGACAGTGTTGCTTTCGCATTTATAGTATGGAAATCTATACATAACCGCTTACTGCCATACTCAAATATCATGAGGGGGAGGTCCCTCGACCCTCATCACGACTTGACAACAACTAAGTTACTGAATATGAACAGTGGAGTGTTTCTGGCAGTTCAGACAAATCGACAAAAAATGGGAAATTTGCGTTTCGCTTCCAAAGTAACAATATTTGTAATTCATTTGTTCATGTCTGTATGTAATAGGTTGTTATATATTTTTATCATTAGTAAAATAGTAAGTATATTTTTATTCAAACAACTGAGATTGAGATTAATTAAAAGTTTTCCTCATTAAAGACGTATTTCGAAAGGTTTTCCTCTAGATAAACAAACAAATAGGCAGGTATATCACTTTTATTTATAGAATTTATCATGTCAACTAAATAAAAATACAAATAACAAAACACAGTCAAATAACTATGCATCATCCCTCTTGAATTTATTTGTAACTGTACAATTCTATTTTCATCCAACTAATGAAATTTAAACCACTGTTTTAGCTAAATTTATCAATGAGCAGAAACAATTTTTTTATCATCCATCAAAAATAACTAAAGTTGGTATCACGGAAAAACAATTCACGCCTAAGTAAGATATAAAAAAAATCTCTTCTGACATCAATGATAGGTACACTTAGTTCTTGTTCTATTAATAAATAATTCGATACATTAACAAGTTTACTGAAGTCAACGACCTATCTCCGAAGGTCTCTCTCGATCCTATGGTCCAACAAGTAGATACAGTAGACACGACAAGGCTTAAAATGAAGGTGGCCAAAAAAGGAATTAAAGATACCAACAACGTAAATTTTCACATTTCTTCAGTTAACTGCCTCCGTGGCCTAGTGGACTGAGCTATGGGCTCCCGATCCAGAAGTCCTGGGTTCGATTCCCAGGAGGGGGACACAAAGTTGATATTTTTCAATTAATCAATTTGTGAGATTTTTGCTAGTTTGGTTAGGACAATGCAGGCTGAATCACCTAACTGTCTGAAAGAAAAAAGATTCCGTGCTTCGGAGGACACGTTACGGTCCCGTTTGCTGTCTTTGATAGTGGTCATTACACAAACCATGTCAGAAGCCTATTAGCTTTGCTATTAGGTGGTTTAAAAACTCTGACACCAGGGTTCATTGGGTCGATCGATTCGAAACCCACACGAAAAGTAGAAGTTTTCCATACAATATACACCCACGTTCATTTAAAATGTTGTCATACTCTATATTACATTTACAGTTAAATAGCAACTTCGAAGCCACTGAACTATAATTATCGTGACGTCCATGCTCCATTACTTAATTTAAACCGGAAAGAAACAGGTTTTTAGATTATTTTGTCTGGAACAAATTGACCAACAGCATCTTTTTCTTGGCGACATTTTTTGTCCAGACTTGGTCGCTCGTGCAAGCTAAAAAGTATGTAAATGTACCATGTAATTTTTTTTCTGACGTAAATGATAATGTTAAAACTGGTCTCGAAGAATTAGAGCCTCATAAAATCTATTGGCATTCAGTCTTCTAAAAGCATTCTAAGTTTATTCATGACTTACCTATATCACAGAATAGATAATAAGTGTACCTAAACGTACAGAAAGCGCACTCCCCTACAACGCTCTCTCAAAAACCTAAAATCATACCGAGAACCTTTTATATGCATTAACGTAAGTATCGAAGCACACAAATTTCGAAGTAGGTAAAGAGAGGCAGACGAGGGTCTTCTTAGGAGTAACAAAGACACACCATCGCCCCTCAAGTGTAAACTTGTCTGACTCTAACAAGTGTTTATCGTTAAATAACAAAATGTCCCTTTTAAAATTAAAACAAAATTATTTTCAGATGATGGCTTCTCACTATTCGCCTTCCACGGCAAGCTCAATGAAGAAATGGAAGGACTAGAGGCAGGACAATGGGCACGAGATATCACCAAAGCTAAGGAAGGGAAATGGGTGTTTAGGGATAGAGAGGCTAAGCTGAAGATCGGAGATAAAATCTATTTCTGGACTTACGTCATCAAAGATGGTCTTGGGTACAGACAGGACAATGGAGAATGGACTGTTACTGGTAAGTGACCATAAACAATAATTAAGATAAAATGTTGTAGCGTGTCAGTGAGGTGCAAGAGTACCACCATAATCTTTTCTCTATGGTACGTGAGTCAACAAAGGAGAATAGGCAACAGCGTTACCAGTGAATAAAACATCGTCAACACCCTAGACAAAATAAAACAACAAAATAAACACATAATAAAACACCCTAGTACTATTATATATTCTGTGACATCGTGTAAAAGTATATTGGCGTTAAGGTTGCAACCACATGATTCACAGGAGAGCTTCTCGCAGTCAATTGGTTTCTCTTAACTTGAAAATTACATAATTTCTTCCAGAATTTGTGAACGAAGACGGCACCCCAGCAGACACAAGCTTAGTCCCAACTCAAGGCCCAGTGACAGCCAGACCTGACCAACCGAACCAGACAACCCACCAACCCTGCCAGCTATCCCTCACAGTCGTCCAGGGGAGGAATAACATCTGCAAGGGAACCCTGCTTTTCAGTGAGGAGTTTGAGAAGGCGGGAATGAAGGACCTGGTGAATTGGGACGCAGAAGTCAGGTTTACGGAGGAACCGGTTAGTCTTTCTGTCTATTTTTAAAGGTAACTTATAATGCATTGGATATTGTGTGACGGATTTGAAGAAGAACCTCATCTATGATCAAATGTTTTCATGCGATGAAACAGTTGTAATATTAAAAAATGTAGGCATATTTGGACGTCAGCTCTTTACCCAAACCTATAACTTTAAAGAATTATAATGACACAATTCCTGCTCTTGACTAATACAGAATCCTTAATAGTTTAATACTATCTTGATTCCAGGATTACCCCTTCAGCGTCTACATGACTGAGTCTTTAAAACTGGAGGATGGAAACCTGGTTATCACACCGAGTTTATTGGAGTCACTGTACCATGATGGTTTCATCTACGAATCTTTGGATTTGACTAATATGTAAGTAAACAACCCATTTTTGACTTTGTTTAGTAAAATCATTACAATATCAAAATAGTGGACTATCGATGATGCTAATCATATCGAAGATGCTATTAATGCCGCTTGTGTTTGTCAAATTGACAAGTATGGGATCATAGAAATTTGAGATATAGATAATATAAATTTTATGAACGTGATATAATCATGCAACGAGCCGGTGCTAAGTAGAAAACAACCGAACGTGTTTTTAAACAATTGGCTAATATATTTTATACTACACCTATTCGGAAAGTATATTAGTTCTTACTTAAAAAAAGGAAAGAAAGTACGTAAATCCAAGCGAACGAATATGCGGGCGGCAAAAATATATGGGATTTACTTTCTCCCCTAGGGGAGAAAGTATTTTCTCCCCTCCTATTTTTTTTTTAAATTCATAATTCAAAACTAGAAACAGGCGAATGCCAAAAAACAAAAAGTTTGTATGTCGAAGCCCACAAAATGATACTGGCCACTTAAATTTTTTGGCAGTATGTGCTTTACTTCATTTGTCTCTTTTATATTTTTAAGTAAAAAATATGGCAAAATCAACATGTCCGCGCGAATTCTTTTTCGTTCTTTGATTTATATGACTTATTTAATGTAAATTAAGTGTTTAGTGTTTTCGATGTAATGTGTAACTGTATTAATATGTGTTTTGTTTGTTTGTGTTCTGTTCGCATGGATGATGACACTTCAAATGTTCTTAAGTTATCTTCTCATGTAAGTGATATCATTCTTTATCTTACAAGGATTTTTGATTATATTTTCCTCATAGGTGTAGTATAAAGCACTATGTATAACTCGGAAGAAAATGCGATTCCCAACTCGTGTGTATTGAGGCCCTCAGCTGCGCTTCGGGCCTCAAACTACACCCTCGTGGGAATCGGTCATGTTCTCTCCTCGTTAAACAATGTACTATTTCTAGCTGCACCGGTGCCACAGACACGACGGAATGTAAACGTGTAGCGTCTGGGGCTCAGATCCTGCCCCCAGTTGCGACTGGGAAGATCACCACCAAGAATAAGTTCAACTTCAAGTTCGGAAGGATAGAAGTCCGAGCGAAACTACCTGCGGGCAGCTGGTTGATACCAGGTAAATCATATGATGGCTCTAGAGGGACAGCTACGAATCAGCAGACGTAGCGTAATACATCCTGAAACTAGGTAGAGCGGGCAGCGGGTAAGGCCCGTATTTATAATCAGCTCTCAAGAGTGACAGCAAGTTTGAGTTCGTATTAGAAATGTCATTTCAGTACAAAACGACCTGTCAAATCCATACTTAATATTGCTCTCACTCTTGAGATCGCTTTATAAATACGGGCCTAAGATTGGATGAGAACGTCTGAAAACCGAGAGAGGCCTATATCCAGCAGTGGACTGATACAGATTGATAATGATAAAATAACGCCTAGTGAATATTCGTTGCAGTGAATTTTCCTGAAAAGCTGCTGTGCTCATACGTCCTCAATATTTTGAGAGTCAAATCTGTAGAATAAGCCGTGCGTTTAAAGAAACGATTTGAAAATGGCGTCGGCTCGCGTCGTGATTGGTCCGCCTCGCATGCGTTCTCGCTCTACCTAATAGAGAGTGAGCGAGAACGCATGCGAGTGTCGGCCATTTATAGATCGTTTCTTTATGTGCACGGGTTATATCGAATCTTCTTTATTTTGCTCCAAACAACCCTTTTTCAAGAAGTTATTTGCAAATATTTTCTTCCGTCATTGTTCAGCCAGCCAGTAAGTTTAGTATCATCTAGGTAGGCTTTTAGTACAACTACGAGTAAGATTTCAAACTAAGTCAGCTAGATCCCAGTACTAAGGCTCGTATTTATAAAGCGATCTCAAGATTGAGAGCAATATTGAGTGCGGATTTGACAGGTAATTTTGTACTGGAATGACATTTCGGATACGAACTCAAACTCGCTGTCACTCTTGAGAACTGATTATAAATACGGGCCTTAAAGACCTTTTAAACTTTTAACAACTTTTACCTACTTGTTCTACTGGAAGCCATCACGCTTGGACAGTAAACCTCGCAGGTTACTGACCGGAGTAAGACCGGTCTTCAGCCAGAATTAGCCGGTTAAGCACACGGCTTATTTTGTAGCCAAAAGCCAGACGAGGTCTCAATCCGATAGTCAAGGTGGAATCAACAAAACTAAATTTGCTTTAGAGAAACATTTCACAAATAAAAAATACTTGGTGATGATTTTTGTTTCCATGAGAGAACAGAAAGTGTCGGCACTATGGACGAACTAATTATAATCGTAGTAACTAACGTAGAACTAATTGTAATTATAATCGAAGTCGTAGTGTGGGAGGTATCGATCGACCAAAATCCTTTTAAATTTCTCAACTAATTGTAACTGACAGGATTAAATTAGTTAGCATATAGTGCCATCCCTTTCTGTTCTCTCACGACAGAAATTGACAGATATGTATTTTATTTAGTTTTCGTGTTTCCGGGGCCAATTTGAAGCTTAAATAAAACGGAGATTTACGCTAACATTGAACGGTTTACTAGTCGTCGTATCTTTGTCGTCTGGAGTTCGTAATCTAATGCACGGTCAAGCTATTCTTCAAATCTGTCTAGACTTTCAAATCTAGTTAGTCGTTGGAGCGTTAAGTCCTTTAGTCTCCTTGCCTCTAATAAATATTTATTACGCTATAATTTTCTCTGATAGGAAGCGTCAAAACGATCAAACTGTTAGACTGAAAATAACCCAGTTGCATGCAAATGAAGTCTATAAATATCTGTACTGAATAATCTAAGAAACAAATAAAAAAAGATTATTATCCTATTAAAATCCGGCAACGAATTTGGAATTCCCTAGATATGAGTGACTTTATGGGCATGGCATTTAGGAAGCGGTGCGGCGCCGTTGCGTCGCCGGTGCGTCGCCGATGCGCCGATTTTGTATGTAATTTACGTCTGCGCAGCGCAGCTTGATTTGAAGCTTCTATACAAAAACGACGCACTGGCGACTCACCGGCGCGGCACCTCTTCCTATTTGCTATGCCCCTTAAGAGTCCTTCTTGATCACTACCATTAGGTCTAATATGCCTCCATATAAATAGACTCTAAACAAATAGTAAAACCAAATTCAATTAATTTATAGAATCAAGGGGACAATCTGTTTGAATATTATCGTTTTAGAATAGCACAAAATTTTTCTCTTCCAGAAATCACCCTAGAACCTGTGGCTAACTACTACGGCTCCCGCCGCTACGAATCTGGCCTGATGCGTATCGCCTTCAACCGAGGAAACCCTGTCTTTGGCAAGAAGCTGTATGGAGGACCCATACTGTCTGATGCTGAGCCCTTCAGGACCAAGCTGCTGAAGGAGAAAATTGGGATCGACAACTGGAGCAAGGACTTCCATAATTACACGCTCATTTGGAGGCTAGGTTGGTACAAGATAGTATAAAAATCTTCAGCAGAATCAACTTTATTTCAGTGGTCATCAAGTCCAATGCCTTTTCCATAGACTGAACTAACTTGTAACTACTTCCAACTTGTACAGTCCTGCATCCACTCAAGACTGTTCGTCCACTTTATGCTAGGTCGTCCAATACTCGATCTACATTTTGGTCCATATGGCCGCCATTCGAGAAGCTTTTCCTTTAAGATAGAAACTTGATGTTTGTGAACCGCTCAAAATCAGGTTTGAATTTGATGGTAATTAGGTACAATATATGTTCAGGATTACTAAATATCTCTCGTATTGCAGATGGCCTGGTCCTCCAAGTAGACGGTGAGGAGTACGGAACCGTCAGTCCTGGCGAAGGTTTCTACGCAGCGGCACGAGAGCATGCCGTGCCTCATGCTGCTCAGTGGCTGAAGGGAAGTGTCATGGCACCTTTAGATCAAATGGTATGAAACTATCTAACTGTACCTCTTACCAGGCTCTTATGTAAAGCAGTCATCATCATCTTCCTAGCCTTTTTCCCGTATCTCTCGGGGTCGGCTACCTAATTTAGGTGATTGAACGAGGGTACTGGTTTTTACACAGAACGACTGCCAAATGACCTCCGCAACCCAGAAGGGAAACCAGACCCAATCCTAGATTAGGTTACACACAACCTTTGAATTCCTTCGTAGATGTGTGCAGGTCTCCTCACGATGTTTTCCTTCACCGTAAAAGCGCCGAATAAACGTACATATGAAATTCGAAAACCGAAAAACACATTGGTACATGGTGGAATTCGAACCCCGACCTCCTGCACAGAAGGCCGCGGCCCTATCCACTACACCATCCGGGCTTTCTTATGTAAAGCAGTAATAGATAAAAATATGTGAGTGCAATGCAATAGTGTATTTATCAGTTGAGCAGATAAACTAAGGCTCGTATTTATAAAGCTATCTCAAGATTGAGAGCAATATTAAGTATGGATTTGACAGGTCGTTTTGTACTGAAATGACATTTCTGATACAAACTCAAACTCGCTGTCACTCTTGAGAGCTGATTATAAATACGGGCCTAAGCCATGTCAAAGCCACGTTTATGTATCAATTTCGTTCAAGTTCAAGGGACGAGACACTTCATGTGATGGATTATATCCTAATTGACACTTGAGATAAATCTTTGATAAGTGATTTGATAACTGCTTGTCAATAACAGTCAAATTTTCAATTTATTTTTTCGAAAAGAAACTAGTATTCATATTATGTCGTCCGCATAAGATTTCGCCAAAATACCTCATTCCTTGCATCTCCCCAGTTCTACATATCGCTTGGTCTGCGAGTGGGAGGCATCCACGACTTCCCCGACAGCCCGGACAAACCCTGGAAGAATCGCAGCTTCAAGGCCATGCTTAACTTCTACAATGACAAAGATAACTGGCTGAAGACCTGGTACGACGCTGCTGTCAAGATCGACTATGTTCGGGTCTATTCTTTGTAAATGACTGTGACTATTTTGTTTAGGTACTTTAAGGCCCGTATTAATAATCAGCTCTCAAGAGTGACAGCAAATTTGAGTTCGTATCAGAAATGTCATTTCAGTACAAAACGGTCTGTCAAATCCGTACCTACTTAATACTGCTCTCAGTCTTGAGATCGCTTTATAAATACGAGCCTAACTGATTGAAACCCAATTGAAGAAGGTGTACTTACTTTTATTAGTTTTATTCTGGTCGCGGCACCGATTTTTGTCTTAGAGAAAATTTGCTCCTCTGATAAAGGCAGCAATTTTTTTTTATAACGTTATTACTGAAAAGTGCAATATAATTTTGAAATAATACTCAATGAGATAGATGGTTTGGGATATTTGCTACAATAAACTGACTGATTATAGTAATATTCTTGTGGTTTAGATGTAAGATTTTTAGAAAAAATAAGCGGAAATAAATTAATAAAGCCTTTTACTTGTTTTATTCGTAGTGTTTGGTGACATAACTCTGGTTTTGACTACTTTAATCTTGATAATTGCTATGATATATTTAGTTCAGTGCTCAGCTAACGACCTCTGACTTGATTATGATCTCTAGGAAGCATTTGTCAAAAAGTAATAAAACAGGTATTTCAAAGTACATATGGGATCCTATACGGGGTGTAAGGGACAGCGTCCCGCAAACTTATAGGGGTTGCTCAGTCACCGATACTGAACAACTACCATTAGGATTTTTTTTTCAGGAAATGAAAATAAAAATTTGCTTTTTCATACAAAATGACCACATTGATCAAACAATTTGTATGGAAAAGCAAATTTTTTTTTTATTTCCTGAAAAAAAAATCCTGGTGATATGTGTTCAGTATCGTTGACTGAGCAACCCCTATAAGTTTGCGGGACGCTGTCCCTTACACCCCGTATACCGAGCCCATATAGATTAATTTAAAATAGCAACCCACATTTTGCTTAAGAAAATAAGTTATTTACATAACAATAATAAATTGCTGGCGTATTCTTGCTGGCCTCACCATGTTATAGTTATGTTTTGTTAGAAAAATCTTAGCTTTTCAATTATATCCGTGGGGTTGGGGCCTGGTTACCTGTAGTACAGGCGCAATGCCTTTAACAGGAACCAGCTCTCACCAAAATACTTGGTTTTATTAAAGTTTTGTTTTATTATATTCTAAGACGTTGTACAACATTATTTGTAAATATTGTGGTGAGAGAAATAAACATTTTTATTTATTTATTTATTTATTTATTATTTATTTAAATAGTATAAAACTCCATAAGATACGAATATTGAGCACTGATTAAAAAATCAAGTAAAAAAAACTTAATACCACTTTAATTGCCATAATAGATAGGACTCATCAGATCCGGTATTCACTAATTTGTAGTCAGTATACAACGACTTGCCATAGACGTATCACGTCGGCACAATAAGAAATATCTATTATTTCTTTCTTACCAAAGTCATTACGCTAATGAAGAAAGAGACAGCAAGTCATTTTGTTTAGATAACGAAAATACTCAAATAATACTCGGGTTTTGGTGAATTTTGTGACAATGTTAGAGACTTTGAAGGTTTTTTTGGTGTTTACCGTTTTCGTAAATTCGGTGAAGTGTTATGAAGTTCCACCGGCAAAGTTAGAAGCTATTTGGCCGAGAGGTCTGAGAGTATCAGTGCCTGGTAAGTTATGTTTAATATACATTTACCTACCTACCGAACAAGACTAATAAAAAATGCATTTGTTTATAAACCGCATTAAATTGAAAACAATTAATTGGACAGCTTTATGATTATTAACATTCAAAAATTTGTTAACAAAATTTGGTAACATATTCAATTAATTACATGCCATAATAAATCAATCAGTTGATTTCAGAGTGATTCAGTTAATTTCAGAAATAAAATACGAGTATCTATTTTATGGTGCCGATTCTGTTGTAGACACAACACAACATGTTACAGTTTGGTTCTTTCACATTCTAACATTTAAATAACAAAAGAAACATCAACACAATAGACAGCTGAATATAATCCTGTCAAAGTGACATACCACGCTTAAAATAAGACGACATGATAGATGGTGTCGTCTTCTTTAGAGCAATATACGATACAAAAGTTGTGTCAACAGCCGAATCGTCAACAACATCTTACTATTATTATACTCATCTTGACACATCTTAAAGTTATCGCAAATACATTCGAACTCGCTGTCTCGCGGTCAGAAAACAAATAAACGAGATGACGTCACCCAATGATGATGAGTTGATGATTAAGAACCTGTATTCGATACGAGAATGACCTCGGAATGGGAATAACCTGCACGGATTCTGTGCGGATCGTGGCTTGATTGTTGTAGGTACAATAAAATATATTACTTCCACGCTGGACTGGGAGTGATAAAAAAACATAGAATGTGCCAGCTGCATCTCCTCCCGGGCATGCTGTAAAAATCAGCTAAGGGAATCGAGGGTTTCAGTGTTTTGCAATTTAGGCGATGGGCTGACAATCCGTCACTATAGCAATATACATAATCATCGGTTATATTATAACCCTCAAAACATGTCAGACGTGGCGGAACGCCATGCACGTTTGTTTGGGTCGTTTTTGCTCTGCCTACCCCATTAGGGATAAAGGCGTGATTTTATGTATGTGTGTATGTATGTAAAATATATTACTTGATTAAAGAAACAGGTATAGTTGTGTTTATATTTACATTTTAAACCGGATGTTTCGAGCCCTTCCGGACCATAGGTATATTATAAGCCGTGCGTTTAAAGAAACGATTTGAAAATGGCGTCGGCTCGCTTCGTGATTGGTCCGCCTCGCATGCGTGATCGCTCTACATAATAGAGAGTGAGCGAGAAAGCATGCGATTTGCGAGCGTCGGCCATTTATAGATCGTTTCTTTATGTGCACGGGTTATATAAACTTAGGAGCCATTACCCACGACCACAAGTTTCAAAATATAGAAACAGTACTATAAATACGATATGAACATGAACATGATGCGAATTAATTATACACTAAAATACTACTTATATGACATAAAAATTTTACAGAAGAGGCTTTATCATATCACTATTAACACTTGTCGTTCTGAATCATCATCTCGAAAAATTCAACAGTATAAGCCGTGCGTTTAAAGAAACGATCTGAAAATGGCGTCGGCTCTCTTCGTGATTGGTCCGCCTCGCATGCGTGCTCGCTCTACCTAATAGAGAGTGAGCGAGAACGCATGCGAGCGTCGGCCATTTATAGATCGTTTCTTTATGTGCACGGGTTATACCTTAGAGCACTTTATTAAAATTCCTCTTGACTGACCAAAGCCATTTCATTAAGCGGTTCTTCCTTATCTCAGATGATGGCTTCTCCCTCTTCGCCTTCCACGGCAAACTTAACGAGGAGATGGAGGGTTTGGAAGCAGGCCATTGGTCCAGAGACATCACTCAGGCCAGGAGTGGAAGGTGGACTTTCAGGGACAGAGAAGTCAATTTGAAGATCGGAGACAAAATCTACTTCTGGACTTATGTGATCAAGAACGGTCTTGGGTACAGACAAGATAATGGCGAGTGGACTGTCACAGGTAATGCATTTTTTTTTTACTGTTTTGTGGATAGTAATTACTAAGATCAAACAACCCGATAGACCCTAGAGTCAGAGATTTTAAACAGTCAAAGAAAGCAACCAAGACTATGAGGTGTAAGCGAGCTCAACAGCAGCGTTTGCTTATTTGGCATTTATTTTTTAAATCCAAAATGGTTGCATAAGCTATCAGTTTTGTGGTCAACCACAAAAAAATAAATTCTACAATTTGTTCTAAAGTCAGAAGTCCAATATAATAAAACATTTCAGGATACGTCGATGAATCGGGTAATCCAGTTGACAGCGGCGGCAATCCTGTTGACAACCCTCAGCCAACTTACAATGGAAACCAAAGTCCTGATCTATCAAACACTGGAAATACTGGAACTACAAATCCAGTTAACTCTGGATCCTCTGGTATTTCTTCCGAAGGTTATCCTTGTGAGATCTCAGAGACAAGGGTGTCAGTACCAGGCTTCGTCTGCAAGGGTCAGCTGCTGTTCGAAGACAACTTCAATTCTGGAATTGAGAAGGGCAAGATCTGGACGCCTGAGATTAAATTCCCAGGTGAACCTGTAAGTATCAGTTATTTCGTGCAAAACCTTGTGAATAATATAATACCTACACTCTGAAAAACGGCACCGTCTAACGAGATTTAAATATTTTTGACAATACCAACTTTGTGGGAATCGAACCTACGATCTTCGGATCGAAAGCCCACGGCTCGAAACCATCCACAGAGGCAGTTATTCATTGATTAATTTTACAGGACTATCCCTTCAACATCTACTTGTTCGAGCGAAACATGCGAGTCCGCGACGGTAAATTGTACATCAAACCCATCACTACTGAATCCAAATACGGAGAAGATATCATCACCACGTCTCTGGATCTAACAGCTAGGTAAGTCCCCTCATATTATATTTTATTTGTAGCATTGAGATTCAGCTATGCTATACTTTTTTCGGTACCAATCCTGGTTATTGCATCACCTCGCATGTGAGATGCTGTTCGTTCTCTGGATATCCGCAACACGATATCGGTTGATGCTATTCTGGCACCATCCGGGATACGGATACTTATGGCGGTGGCTCAGTGATCCAAAATGGCCTCTAAAACCAAAAGTCACCAGCTTTTGTGTCTTTAATTGACGATACAGCAAGAAGTTGTTGTAACTTATCTGCCCTCAGGTGTACAGGCATCATAGGCACTTCCGAGTGCTCCCGAGAAGCGTCTGGTCCCCTCATCCTGCCCCCCATCATCACCGCCAAGATCACCACCAAGAAGAAGTTCAGCTTCAAGTTCGGAAGGATCGAGATCGGAGCCAAGATGCCGCTTGGGGATTGGTTGTATCCGGGTAAATACTCACATCAAAATCATCTTCTAAAACGGAAATTCAACTTCCATAATTGATTTAAGTAATATTTATCAACTATCTTCTAAACATCTTACGTACTTATTTTTCTAAACTTGTTATTTCCATCAGAAATTCAACTGGAGCCAAGGGATAACGTGTATGGTGTCCGCAACTATGCCTCTGGAGTGATGAGAATCGCAACCGTCAGAGGAAACATAGCCAACTCGAAGAAACTGTACGCAGGACCTATTTTGAGCGAAGCTGAACCTTACAGGTATAAGGAAAAAGTTATAAAACGAACTTCTATCATATTTGAAAATTAATTACCTACTCCGTTTTCAATTAAAGTTGCCAAAGTTTTATCGTTTTGTTTAATAATGACTCTTTTGGATTCTTGCCTTTATTGCTTTATGTTGGAAATTCGACTTTTGTAGTAGATATCTATTTTGTTAAGTAGGCGCTTACTTATCTTTATTTCTTTCCGATAACAACCAATTAAGCCTCCCACACCATCTTGAATCAATATTGTTAAAGTATTTATGAAATTTTTGTGTTTCTTTGATTTTTAAGGCTATAAATACCCATTTTCTTTCAGGAGCAAGCATCTGAAGGAAAAAATTGGGTACGACCACTGGAACAAGGAATTTCATAACTATAGTTTGGTTTGGAAGCCCGGTAAGTTCGCAAACATTTCTGACAATAAGATGATGATGATAGCCAAATTGACCAATGACGTTTTCAAATGGAGACCACGTTTAGGAAAACGCAGAGTAAGACGTTCTCCTGCCAGATAGAGTGATGAGTTGAAGACTTGTGGTTAATGGCTGGCAGGATTTGGATGAAAAGAGCCGAACCTGACTCAGTCTAGGCTCGGATACCTCTATGCCTTTGTTCGGGAGTGTATTAAAACGTGATGATTATAATGATCGCTTTCAAACCATAATGAATAGGTGTGCAGTGTATCCAGTAACAATGACTTTTGAAATACAAAATGCAACACTCAACTTATACAAATCCTACATTTCAGATGGAATATCCCTGTTCGTGGACGGTGAACAGTACGGTGAAGTGAAACCTGGCGAAGGTTTCTACGCAGACGCCAGCAAATATAACGTGCCTTTCGCTTCGCAGTGGCTGAAGGGCAGTGTCATGGCTCCGTTTGACGAATTGGTAAATACAAAACTCCTGCACCTCTTTTCATCCAGGCATTGTCCCTTCCGCAGGTCATTAATTTTTCTCTGGGTCTAAGCAAAATATTCATTTTATGTCATCACAATCATTACATTCACTGATTATTACACTATCCCAAGTTAATTTTGACCACGCTACAGACCAGAACTAGTAAAGGTCGCGGGAAATGTCGCTGTATCCGCAAGTTGCACTAGAGCTATCATAGTGACAATCCTTGGGAGGTCTATGTGCTGCAGTAGTCGTCTTTCAGCTGCGACGACTACGGAAACAACTATTCTAATTTAATATGTGTGATCATGATCAGTCACCACACATCATTTAGGCCCGTATTTATAATCAGCTCTCAAGAGTGACAGCGAGTTTGAGTTCGTATCAGAAATATCACTTTAGAACAAAACGACCTGTCAAATCCACACTTAATATTGCTCTCACTCTTGAGATCGCTTTATAAATACGAGCCTTATTTTGTTTTTTTTTATCCTCAGTTCTACGTAGCCATAGGCCTGAACGTGGGCGGAGTTCACGAATTTCCTGATGCAGCTGGGAAGCCCTGGGTCAATAAAGCGACCAAGGCGATGCTGAACTTCTGGAACGCGGAGACGGAGTGGCTGCCGACCTGGTATGATGACACCAGCTCGCTGCAGATCGACTACGTGCGAGTTTATGCCTTGTGATGGTATGTAGAAGAACTATTTTCAAATAATGATTGAATTGAATGAGGAGTGAGGGTGATTGTCTATGATATTGTGTTGAACAATGAAACCGTAGACAAAGTTAGCAATTCATAGTTGCAAAATAGATATAAGTCTAGGACAGAAAGGGACGGCAATAATTTTAGTCAAGATTTAGTCAATTCGTGCCTTTAACAAACCGATAGCAATGTTATCGATTCGTAGAGGGCACGACTTAACTGTGTCTTGAATAAAATTATTTCCGTCCTTTTCTGTTCTCTCATAAGTTTCATTACGGTGTTCCACATTTCAATAAATTATGTTTTGTTGCATTGCAGAAATGTTGCAGTTACCGATTCAGCAATAGCACACATAATTGTGTCCTCTCGACAAGACTCGAAAATGTGATTTAAATGTGATGTGATCGTTATGATTTTTATAAATAAAATAATTTAAATACAATCCTTTGAAATAAATTGCGTTGTAAATATTTTATGGGTTAGTGATTTAACAAATATTTATTAATATATTGACATTAAATAGCGCATTAATTTGTCCTGCACTTAATTAATAATCTTATAATACCCCACATGTTTCCTTGGGTGTCGGTTTACCAGGAATTAAAACTACAATTAATTCGTATTAGTCATATATTTTTATAGTAAGTATTAAATGCAATAAACACCATCATAGTCATCAAACAACATCATCTGAACAAAAATGGAAAAGTAATTTTATTTATATTTACCAAAAGAATTTATTTTTTAAAGATGTTTAGTTGTGTCTGAACAACTTCTTTCAATTACGTATCCTCTGTAGAATAATCTGACGAAAAATGTTCGTCAGTCTTCGCCGAAGCATTGGTACAGTATATTGAATTGTGAACAATAATTTGACTAGACTTACTCATAAAGCGACCACTTTAACATAATCCACAAGTAGCTCAGCGTTACTCCAAGTAGGGAACCAGGAGTCCAGGTCTTGCCAGAAGTGCAGCAGGGCTTTGCGAGCCTGGTTCTTCCAGGGTTTTAGTCTGAAGTTCTGGCTGTAAAGGTCGTCGTGGAACTCAGTGATACCGCCCGCTGCTACGCCCAGGGTTAAGTAGAACTGGCAGCAAAGGAAACTCATGTCACTAAGGTAAGGATTTATACACAGACGAATAGCACTTGCCGACTGCAGGTACGACTGCAGCTGTCGCCACCTGTTGTTGTTTACTCTGTAGCTGTTAACGCATTGCTGTAGCCACCGGTTGACAGCAGCCGTCAACGCGTCGGCAGCAGCTGTCAACAGTCGACTGCACAGATTACCTAGTGTCGACTGCAGCCGTCGACGCACGATGAGCGTTGACACGGTGATTGCGGCTACAGTCGACGCGTTAACAGCTAACGTCGACAGGTGGCGACAGTGGCTGTTCGTCTGTATGAAATATAAAGCCTTAGAACTAATTTTTTACTCTAGCATATTTTATTATGCGCATAACTCAAGCACAAGATTTCGCAGGATAAGGTAGCATATATCAGTAGGAAGAATCTTGCAACGATTTAGATGTAAATCGTTTTGTTTGGCATCGGACCCTGTACAAGATCTTGGATATAAGATATCTTAATAGACTCACGTGATCATCAAAAGGCGCCATCTTGGATCCCATGGCGAGGAAGTCTCGAGGCAGGTCGCGGCAGGTCGGTGGAAACCGGCCTTTCAGACCAGTTGCAGTCGGTTCAATGCGCGCCCATTCTTGGTCGTCTACTGATAATGTTATTCGTTCTGAAAATTAAAAAAATCCAGAACAAATTCGAACAGCTGGCACATAAAAGAAAAACAAAGTATTGTTTAGATACCTGGCGTCCAATTTACAGTGTAGACATGGAACTCGTCGCCCCAATTCCCAGGGTTAATCCGTTTTTCTGAGATGAGATATTGACGACAATCGAAGTCCATGATCAGCCCGCCGTATAAGTTCTGTTAACAATTAAGAAAGCAACTCTTCTAGACTCTAGACTAAGAACGAGGGTAAATATTTTTGGGGTTGCGTAGAGTCTCAACGCCGTAGAGTTTTCGGAAACCCATTATCATTTTGTCGTTTCATGTCTGTCCAAACAGGAAACATTTTAAATATTAATTCCACAGCAACAAGTCCATTCCTTACGTTATTTCCCGCAGAAGTGATGCCGAGATGAAGATCTTTATTTCCACGTGCTCTCGCGATGTTCACTACTCCAGATGCAAACATGTTACCGTACTTCCTACGAAACGGCTCCAGAAGGATTTCTGCAACAAATTCCAGTCATTGAATTCTACTGCAGTACCTACAATATTCTCCAATAACTAACCACACTCTTCTTCTTCTTCTTCTTCCACTCGCTAAGAAGAACCAAACTTGGCAGGGTATTTGCAATGGTTTGACGCTACTCAAGATATATCTCACAGGAAATGATGATGTAAAAAAAGTTTAAATAGGTAAAAGGATTGGACGACAGTGGCGCTAGACCGCAATGAATGGAAGACCGCGGGGGAGGCCTTTGCCCAGCAGTGGGATCAAATGGGCTAGATATAAAGGTAAAAGTCAAGCCTTTGCTGGTGATCTTACCGCTGACCATGACCAGGGGTGGCTCCAGGTGAAATGGTTGAGCATTCGTTTGAGGAACATACCAGGATACAACCAGTCTCCCTGCGGCAGTTTAGCCCGGATATGCACCGTTCCATAGGTGAAAGCCAGGCCTTTGCTGGTGATCCTTCCGCTGACCACTGGTGGTAGAATACTGGCTCCAGAAACAGAAGTTGAGCTACTAACCTGGATAAAGCCAGTCTCCCTGCGGCAGTTTAGCCCGAACATGCACCGTGCCATAGGTGAAAGCCAGGCCTTTGCTGGTGATCCTACCGCTGACCACCGGTGGTAGAATACTGGCTCCAGATACAGAAGTTGAGCTACTAACCTGGATAAAGCCAGTCTCCTTGCGGCAGCTTAGCCCGAACATGCACCGTGCCATAGGTGAAAGCCAGGCCTTTGCTGGTTATCCTTCCGCTGACCACAGGTGGTAGAATACTGGCTCCAGAAACAGAAGTTGAGCTACTAACCTGGATAAAGCCAGTCTCCCTGCGGCAGCTTAGCCCGAACATGCACCGTGCCATAGGTGAAAGCCAGGCCTTTGCTGGTTATCCTTCCGCTGACCACAGGTGGTAGAATACTGGCTCCAGAAACAGAAGTTGAGCTACTAACCTGGATAAAGCCAGTCTCCCTGCGGCAGCTTAGCCCGAACATGCACCGTGCCATAGGTGAAAGCCAGGCCTTTGCTGGTGATCCTACCGCTGACCACCGGTGGTAGAATGCTGGCACCAGATGCTGTGGCTGAGCATTCGTTTGAGGAACCTGTGCAACTAATTAGTTTTTATTTATAAGGATATCCTACACGGAAGGAAAAATTGTTCTGAACCGAATGTCCCGATCCAGAGCGTTCGTTAGTTCGAACCACAGAAGAGTAAATGGAGCTAGAGCGGCAGCGACTTTCTCTAATCAGTAGTTCGAACCACGCTGTTACGGGGAGAACACAAAATTGATATTCAATAGTTTATTTATCAATTTTGAAAAATACAGATTGAGTTACCTGGTTGCCCGTCAAGAACAAAAATTGTGCTTCGGAAGGTACGTTTAAGTAGCAGGTTGTGTCCGTTATATTTAATTAATTGTGATCGTTACAAAGAAGTAAATAAAAAACTCAGGCTCTAGGGTCAATTGGGTCGCTCGTTTCTAGCACGCGATAGAAGTGGAAGATTACCCGCTAAATAGGTTCAAATTCCCAGCTATGATAGACGTTGTTAAAACCAGGCATGTTCTGTTGCAGTGCAGGGGCTATCCGCAAGGTACCGTCGGATACTGATACCGTCGCTCGCTGGTAAGATACAAATGGATGCTCCTGCAAAAAATATTATCAGACAATTGCTCTATTTATGTAGCCCGGATGGTGTAGTGGATAGGGCCGCGGCCTTCTGTGCAGGAGGTCGTGGTTCAAATCCCACCACGTACCAATGTGTTTTACGGTTTTCGAATTTCATATGTACGTTTATTCGGCGCTTTTACGGTGAAGGAAAACATCGTGAGGAAACCTGCACACACCTACGAAGAAATTCAAAGATTGTGTGTAATTAATCTAGGATTGGGTCTGGTTTCCCTCCTGGGTTGCGGAGGTCATATGGCAGTCGCTCTGTTTAAAACCAGTACCCTCGTTCAATCACCTAGATTAGGTGTTGATTTGATCGGGGTCGGCTAACCCCGAGAGATGCGGGAAAAAGGCTAGGAAGATGATGATGCGCTAATAGGTACACATTACAATCTGAGTCGCACCTCCCTCGTATTTCATCAGACGTGACAAAAATGACTATTGATAGACTGTTAAAGCTCTTTTATGTCTAGCATAATAGGTTTATAGGCGTGATATTTACCGGATGCTCATTAGGAATATACTGCTCAATCTGCCAGACATCCTCACGGAGCGTATCGAAGTGGTCCTCAAATATCGTCTGACCAGAGCACGCTGATCCACCTCGAATAAGGGTCGCTGAAGGTCTACATTGACCACCATTGGAAGGAGATGTGGTTGGAGGAGTGGTAACTGGTACTGGTCTTCTTGCAGGTGAAGGTAGATCTGATGGCTGTTCTAAAGCTGTAAATGCAACTGAGGTTGAAAATCATGTGTGATACTTTTCTATATGACAATATTCAAAACTTGATGGTGCCTCAGGTGATGGTAGCAAATAGTAAACACTTTCCCCAAAAACAATAATCTTTTCAACAAATCACTATGAATAACTTTTCAATAATGTTTATTGATGAAAGTGGTTTCTTATCACTATATAGCACTTACTTAGTTGTGAATATCGGTCAATAACTCAATACTTAAAGTCACCCTAGATAAGTCTAAGGCTCGTATTTATAAAGCGATCTCAAGATTGAGATCCATATTAAGTATGGATTTGACAGGTCGTTTTGTACTGAAATGACATTTCTGATACGAATTCGAACTAGCTGTCACACTTGAGAGCTGTTTATAAATACGGGCCTAAGAAAATCATCAAGAATTGGGTACCTACTTCTTCGGTATCGTATCAAGGATTTTATTGCAAACTAAATTTTAAGTATTTTACCTGTAACAGTGAATCTCAAATTATCCTTAAAATACCCGGCACTGTTAACCGACACGAACACATAATAATGTATCACGTCTCCGACTTTCAACTGGTAATCCTTATTCTCCACCACCCATCTGCCGTTGGTTGCTTCCGTGACTTCTCCTGACAGTCTACCGACAGAAGTGTTCTCTATTTGCTTGTTCACGTTGCCTTGGAAAGCGAAAAGGCTTAGGTTTGGTGCATCTGGAATACAGCACATATACACATACATAAAGTCGCGCCTTTATCTCTTATGTAGTAGGCAGAGCGTAAAATGCCTATCGAAAGGAGCTTTCGTCACGTCTGAGAAATATTGAAGGCAATTTTAGATTGAAATGTGTATAGCTATAGGGACTAGTTGTCAGCCCTTCGCCTAAATTACAGTCCAACCCTCGAAGCATGCCGGAAGAAGAAGCAGCTAGCACATTCTATGTTTTTCCATCGCTCCCAGTCCAGCATATAGAAATTTTGATTTTTACAGCTTAGAGCCTAACTAGTCGTGTATTTAGTTGGCGAGGCTTTTATTTTTGACTTCCCAGAGATCACAAACTTTGGCTAGGCAGGGGGCGTTTTTCTGCAAATGCTTCATTCAGATGGTGCAGGTGGGTGCAGGTGTCTATAAGCTACCACTTTCCATTAGGCATGCCAAAATATGTCCCGATTTTTAAAAGGTGACTCTTTTAGTTAATCCCACGTTTTTGGCAACAATATAAAAAATAGAGAGCTTCTTTTAGCAGTCCATTATTATAAATAAGTAAATAACTTACCTGGTATAGAAGCTCTGAATCCCTTCGGCGTAAACGCTTCTATCGTCACCTCCGGAATCTCATATCCAATCACAGAAGTTAAATAAACAAACAAGGAAAATGTGCGCAGAAAACGACCACTTTTTGCAAGAGCCATCTTGGTACTGATAAAGTATTGTGTTGTGAATCAGTAAACCAGTTTTAAATAAATAGTCTGGTTATGGAGGTAATGCCCCCTGCTGATAAATTATAAGAACTTAAGGTGGTTACAGAGCAAAGGTGGCGCCACTTTTCGTAAATAATTAATTGAATTGTATCTCAAATAAGTATAAACAATATTTTTTTAAACGTATTACGATTCTTGACATCATGATCATGAAGTAATTATTTATTTTAATAATAATTTATAAGTATTTAACTAAGCCTTGTCTTGTATTGCTAAAATACCACCACTTTAAGCACTTTTGCAATGCGAAGCTTCGATGCTTAGCGTAAATTGAGACTTGATGGATTATATTCATGAAAATGTTTGTATTTGAGATACAATTAATTTATTACGAAAACTGGCGCCACCACTGTTCTGTTACCACCTTAAGTTTTGTTACATTTTGCAGTATGGGCGATAAAGTTGGATATGCAGTACAAGCTTTTATTTTAAGATAAAATTAAAATTTTAAGAGTTTTTTTTGTGAAAAACGTCCACTCAAATGTGAAAGTTATTATTCTTATATTTACTACTAGCTTTCCGCCCCGCGGTTTCACCCGCAGCTAAGAGTTTTCCCGTGGGATTGAGTTCCCGCGCTGTTCCTACCTTTAAAATTGACGGAATTACAATACAAACTTCCATCCCCTATTTAACGCCCTTAGGGGTGGAAAATACAAAAACGCTGAAACACGTGTTAATTATTTTTTAATCCTTAGCCCAAAAACAAAATTGGAAGATCCTGCCATCAAAATTGACAGAATTTCCATACAAACTTCCATCCCCTATTTAACCCTCTTAGGGATGAAAAATACAAAATGCTGAAACACGTATAAATTATTTTATTTATAAAATCATAACGATCACATCACATTTAAATCACATTTTCGAGTCTTGTCGAGAGGACACAATTATGTGTGCTATTGCTGAATCGGTAACTGCAACATTTCTGCAATGCAACAAAACATAATTTATTGAAATGTGGAACACCGTAATGAAACTTATGAGAGAACAGAAAAGGACGGAAATAATTTTATTCAAGACACAGTTAAGTCGTGCCCTCTACGAATCGATAACATTGCTATCGGTTTGTTAAAGGCACGAATTGACTAAATCTTGACTAAAATTATTGCCGTCCCTTTCTGTCCTAGACTTATATCTATTTTGCAACTATGAATTGCTAACTTTGTCTACGGTTTCATTGTTCAACACAATATCATAGACAATCACCCTCACTCCTCATTCAATTCAATCATTATTTGAAAATAGTTCTTCTACATACCATCACAAGGCATAAACTCGCACGTAGTCGATCTGCAGCGAGCTGGTGTCATCATACCAGGTCGGCAGCCACTCCGTCTCCGCGTTCCAGAAGTTCAGCATCGCCTTGGTCGCTTTATTGACCCAGGGCTTCCCAGCTGCATCAGGAAATTCGTGAACTCCGCCCACGTTCAGGCCTATGGCTACGTAGAACTGAGGATAAAAAAAAACAAAATAAGGCTCGTATTTATAAAGCGATCTCAAGAGTGAGAGCAATATTAAGTGTGGATTTGACAGGTCGTTTTGTTCTAAAGTGATATTTCTGATACGAACTCAAACTCGCTGTCACTCTTGAGAGCTGATTATAAATACGGGCCTAAATGATGTGTGGTGACTGATCATGATCACACATATTAAATTAGAATAGTTGTTTCCGTAGTCGTCGCAGCTGAAAGACGACTACTGCAGCACATAGACCTCCCAAGGATTGTCACTATGATAGCTCTAGTGCAACTTGCGGATACAGCGACATTTCCCGCGACCTTTACTAGTTCTGGTCTGTAGCGTGGTCAAAATTAACTTGGGATAGTGTAATAATCAGTGAATGTAATGATTGTGATGACATAAAATGAATATTTTGCTTAGACCCAGAGAAAAATTAATGACCTGCGGAAGGGACAATGCCTGGATGAAAAGAGGTGCAGGAGTTTTGTATTTACCAATTCGTCAAACGGAGCCATGACACTGCCCTTCAGCCACTGCGAAGCGAAAGGCACGTTATATTTGCTGGCGTCTGCGTAGAAACCTTCGCCAGGTTTCACTTCACCGTACTGTTCACCGTCCACGAACAGGGATATTCCATCTGAAATGTAGGATTTGTATAAGTTGAGTGTTGCATTTTGTATTTCAAAAGTCATTGTTACTGGATACACTGCACACCTATTCATTATGGTTTGAAAGCGATCATTATAATCATCACGTTTTAATACACTCCCGAACAAAGGCATAGAGGTATCCGAGCCTAGACTGAGTCAGGTTCGGCTCTTTTCATCCAAATCCTGCCAGCCATTAACCACAAGTCTTCAACTCATCACTCTATCTGGCAGGAGAACGTCTTACTCTGCGTTTTCCTAAACGTGGTCTCCATTTGAAAACGTCATTGGTCAATTTGGCTATCATCATCATCTTATTGTCAGAAATGTTTGCGAACTTACCGGGCTTCCAAACCAAACTATAGTTATGAAATTCCTTGTTCCAGTGGTCGTACCCAATTTTTTCCTTCAGATGCTTGCTCCTGAAAGAAAATGGGTATTTATAGCCTTAAAAATCAAAGAAACACAAAAATTTCATAAATACTTTAACAATATTGATTCAAGATGGTGTGGGAGGCTTAATTGGTTGTTATCGGAAAGAAATAAAGATAAGTAAGCGCCTACTTAACAAAATAGATATCTACTACAAAAGTCGAATTTCCAACATAAAGCAATAAAGGCAAGAATCCAAAAGAGTCATTATTAAACAAAACGATAAAACTTTGGCAACTTTAATTGAAAACGGAGTAGGTAATTAATTTTCAAATATGATAGAAGTTCGTTTTATAACTTTTTCCTTATACCTGTAAGGTTCAGCTTCGCTCAAAATAGGTCCTGCGTACAGTTTCTTCGAGTTGGCTATGTTTCCTCTGACGGTTGCGATTCTCATCACTCCAGAGGCATAGTTGCGGACACCATACACGTTATCCCTTGGCTCCAGTTGAATTTCTGATGGAAATAACAAGTTTAGAAAAATAAGTACGTAAGATGTTTAGAAGATAGTTGATAAATATTACTTAAATCAATTATGGAAGTTGAATTTCCGTTTTAGAAGATGATTTTGATGTGAGTATTTACCCGGATACAACCAATCCCCAAGCGGCATCTTGACTCCGATCTCGATCCTTCCGAACTTGAAGCTGAACTTCTTCTTGGTGGTGATCTTGGCGGTGATGATGGGGGGCAGGATGAGGGGACCAGAGACGCTTCTCGGGAGCACTCGGAAGTGCCTATGATGCCTGTACACCTGAGGGCAGATAAGTTACAACAACTTCTTGCTGTATCGTCAATTAAAGACACAAAAGCTGGTGACTTTTGGTTTTAGAGGCCATTTTGGATCACTGAGCCACCGCCATAAGTATCCGTATCCCGGATGGTGCCAGAATAGCATCAACCGATATCGTGTTGCGGATATCCAGAGAACGAACAGCATCTCACATGCGAGGTGATGCAATAACCAGGATTGGTACCGAAAAAAGTATAGCATAGCTGAATCTCAATGCTACAAATAAAATATAATATGAGGGGACTTACCTAGCTGTTAGATCCAGAGACGTGGTGATGATATCTTCTCCGTATTTGGATTCAGTAGTGATGGGTTTGATGTACAATTTACCGTCGCGGACTCGCATGTTTCGCTCGAACAAGTAGATGTTGAAGGGATAGTCCTGTAAAATTAATCAATGAATAACTGCCTCTGTGGATGGTTTCGAGCCGTGGGCTTTCGATCCGAAGATCGTAGGTTCGATTCCCACAAAGTTGGTATTGTCAAAAATATTTAAATCTCGTTAGACGGTGCCGTTTTTCAGAGTGTAGGTATTATATTATTCACAAGGTTTTGCACGAAATAACTGATACTTACAGGTTCACCTGGGAATTTAATCTCAGGCGTCCAGATCTTGCCCTTCTCAATTCCAGAATTGAAGTTGTCTTCGAACAGCAGCTGACCCTTGCAGACGAAGCCTGGTACTGACACCCTTGTCTCTGAGATCTCACAAGGATAACCTTCGGAAGAAATACCAGAGGATCCAGAGTTAACTGGATTTGTAGTTCCAGTATTTCCAGTGTTTGATAGATCAGGACTTTGGTTTCCATTGTAAGTTGGCTGAGGGTTGTCAACAGGATTGCCGCCGCTGTCAACTGGATTACCCGATTCATCGACGTATCCTGAAATGTTTTATTATATTGGACTTCTGACTTTAGAACAAATTGTAGAATTTATTTTTTTGTGGTTGACCACAAAACTGATAGCTTATGCAACCATTTTGGATTTAAAAAATAAATGCCAAATAAGCAAACGCTGCTGTTGAGCTCGCTTACACCTCATAGTCTTGGTTGCTTTCTTTGACTGTTTAAAATCTCTGACTCTAGGGTCTATCGGGTTGTTTGATCTTAGTAATTACTATCCACAAAACAGTAAAAAAAAAATGCATTACCTGTGACAGTCCACTCGCCATTATCTTGTCTGTACCCAAGACCGTTCTTGATCACATAAGTCCAGAAGTAGATTTTGTCTCCGATCTTCAAATTGACTTCTCTGTCCCTGAAAGTCCACCTTCCACTCCTGGCCTGAGTGATGTCTCTGGACCAATGGCCTGCTTCCAAACCCTCCATCTCCTCGTTAAGTTTGCCGTGGAAGGCGAAGAGGGAGAAGCCATCATCTGAGATAAGGAAGAACCGCTTAATGAAATGGCTTTGGTCAGTCAAGAGGAATTTTAATAAAGTGCTCTAAGGTATAACCCGTGCACATAAAGAAACGATCTATAAATGGCCGACGCTCGCATGCGTTCTCGCTCACTCTCTATTAGGTAGAGCGAGCACGCATGCGAGGCGGACCAATCACGAAGAGAGCCGACGCCATTTTCAGATCGTTTCTTTAAACGCACGGCTTATACTGTTGAATTTTTCGAGATGATGATTCAGAACGACAAGTGTTAATAGTGATATGATAAAGCCTCTTCTGTAAAATTTTTATGTCATATAAGTAGTATTTTAGTGTATAATTAATTCGCATCATGTTCATGTTCATATCGTATTTATAGTACTGTTTCTATATTTTGAAACTTGTGGTCGTGGGTAATGGCTCCTAAGTTTATATAACCCGTGCACATAAAGAAACGATCTATAAATGGCCGACGCTCGCAAATCGCATGCTTTCTCGCTCACTCTCTATTATGTAGAGCGATCACGCATGCGAGGCGGACCAATCACGAAGCGAGCCGACGCCATTTTCAAATCGTTTCTTTAAACGCACGGCTTATAATATACCTATGGTCCGGAAGGGCTCGAAACATCCGGTTTAAAATGTAAATATAAACACAACTATACCTGTTTCTTTAATCAAGTAATATATTTTACATACATACACACATACATAAAATCACGCCTTTATCCCTAATGGGGTAGGCAGAGCAAAAACGACCCAAACAAACGTGCATGGCGTTCCGCCACGTCTGACATGTTTTGAGGGTTATAATATAACCGATGATTATGTATATTGCTATAGTGACGGATTGTCAGCCCATCGCCTAAATTGCAAAACACTGAAACCCTCGATTCCCTTAGCTGATTTTTACAGCATGCCCGGGAGGAGATGCAGCTGGCACATTCTATGTTTTTTTATCACTCCCAGTCCAGCGTGGAAGTAATATATTTTATTGTACCTACAACAATCAAGCCTATGAGGTGTAAGCGAGCTCAACAGCAGCGTTTGCTTATTTGGCATTTATTTTTTAAATCCAAAATGGTTGCATAAGCTATCAGTTTTGTGGTCAACCACAAAAAAATAAATTCTACAATTTGTTCTAAAGTCAGAAGTCCAATATAATAAAACATTTCAGGATACGTCGATGAATCGGGTAATCCAGTTGACAGCGGCGGCAATCCTGTTGACAACCCTCAGCCAACTTACAATGGAAACCAAAGTCCTGATCTATCAAACACTGGAAATACTGGAACTACAAATCCAGTTAACTCTGGATCCTCTGGTATTTCTTCCGAAGGTTATCCTTGTGAGATCTCAGAGACAAGGGTGTCAGTACCAGGCTTCGTCTGCAAGGGTCAGCTGCTGTTCGAAGACAACTTCAATTCTGGAATTGAGAAGGGCAAGATCTGGACGCCTGAGATTAAATTCCCAGGTGAACCTGTAAGTATCAGTTATTTCGTGCAAAACCTTGTGAATAATATAATACCTACACTCTGAAAAACGGCACCGTCTAACGAGATTTAAATATTTTTGACAATACCAACTTTGTGGGAATCGAACCTACGATCTTCGGATCGAAAGCCCACGGCTCGAAACCATCCACAGAGGCAGTTATTCATTGATTAATTTTACAGGAGAGGCTTTATCATATCACTATTAACACTTGTCGTTCTGAATCATCATCTCGAAAAATTCAACAGTATAAGCCGTGCGTTTAAAGAAACGATCTGAAAATGGCGTCGGCTCTCTTCGTGATTGGTCCGCCTCGCATGCGTGCTCGCTCTACCTAATAGAGAGTGAGCGAGAACGCATGCGAGCGTCGGCCATTTATAGATCGTTTCTTTATGTGCACGGGTTATACCTTAGAGCACTTTATTAAAATTCCTCTTGACTGACCAAAGCCATTTCATTAAGCGGTTCTTCCTTATCTCAGATGATGGCTTCTCCCTCTTCGCCTTCCACGGCAAACTTAACGAGGAGATGGAGGGTTTGGAAGCAGGCCATTGGTCCAGAGACATCACTCAGGCCAGGAGTGGAAGGTGGACTTTCAGGGACAGAGAAGTCAATTTGAAGATCGGAGACAAAATCTACTTCTGGACTTATGTGATCAAGAACGGTCTTGGGTACAGACAAGATAATGGCGAGTGGACTGTCACAGGTAATGCATTTTTTTTTTACTGTTTTGTGGATAGTAATTACTAAGATCAAACAACCCGATAGACCCTAGAGTCAGAGATTTTAAACAGTCAAAGAAAGCAACCAAGACTATGAGGTGTAAGCT
>JARACY010003553.1:0-32397 GCA_029255725.1 Scrobipalpa atriplicella | reverse complement strand
GCCCCAATTCATAATTTAATACTGATAATTTATTTTTTGTTTAGATGGTGAATAATTATAAAAGGAAAACGGGACAAGCATCGTGGGATGAAGAAATAATGGCCCGGGCGATGCGGGAAGTGAGTGAAGACCGTCATGAAACGTTCATGAAACAATGTTTTTAATAAAAATAATAATTCAATTCAAAGTTTTTTTTTTTCATTTTATTTCCTATAACAAATCATATAATATCGTTTAATGTAATATATATCGTTTCAGCATATTGATATCCTGTCAATATTTGAGCTGTCCACTTTGCCCAAGTCCTGTGGCCGCTTTAGGCCGCTGCTGGGGCAAAGCGGTTTTTAGGCAAGTTTTCGTAATTTTTGAATTTTGCCTTTTTGTGTTATTTTATAAAAAATTCAATTGCATATTATCAAAATAAATAACATATTGTACCGTATGGTAAAAGTCGTTTTCAGATAATTATTATACATCCAGTTTTATTGAGACTTAAAGTTAGAGTGTCCGCTTTGAGCTGACTTCCCCTACCAAATCCTCTTATGGACATCAATTCTTAGCCGATTTGTTTTTAAGCACCGGCTTACGACTTTAAAGTATCGGTTTTTCTGCTAAGGTTTCTTGCGATTAGTCATGGGTGAATGTCAAATGTAAAGTTTTTGCTAACTCAATTATGAGCTAATAGAATCGTGTAGACTGTAGCTAATCGATCACGTTTTAGTTATTTGTTATCGCGATCTTGGAGCCACGAGCTGGCTTCCACGTGTCGCCTGCTGTTGCAACTTGCAACGCGGCTACTCTAAATCCAACTTATTCTAAGCCTAGCACTACATCAAGTGTATTGCATAAATATGCATTCAAATTAATCACTTTATATGCATTTGGTTTAGTACTTTCTCCTCTATTCTAAGCTACTGTTACAGTATTTAAGTCAATTAAGCTACATTACCTAGCAAGAATTTTACCGGTTTAATGTAGATAAAGACCGTTGCCTACATATTATCTGTTTGAAAATATAATTACATCACAGATGGTGTCAAAGATAAGGGTATTAGGCGGTAGTTGACCTGACCCAGTGCTGTCATCATGCAAAGTTTCATATTGATCTGTCAACTGGTTTTTGCGTAAGGTGAATTCAGTTAACAAGCCAGCACCAATTCTACGTATATTACATATTGGCAGGTAGATTTCTATCAGAACCACATAAAAACTCACAGCTTGCTATCGATAGTGCTACTTGAAACGCTACTGGCAAACTCGATCGAATTTGAGCAAAAAATTATGAAGTGAAACCTGCCCGATGTTGTGTTCTCGATTGTGGCATCACGCAGGCAACCTACTTTTGTAGTTCATTGAAAACATTTAAGCAATTAATGAACCAGATCAGACAACATAATTGTAACAATTATTGCAGGCAACAACACAAATAAAATAATAGCGGTATAAGCAATCTTTTGATTCAATGCGAACATCTTGCTAGCGAGCAATACATGGGGTAACAGTGGAACATCGCCTACTATCTTAATGGTGGGCGTATTTTAAACCCATTCACAGGAAATTGTTTATTTTATAATGGCATCCACCTGTCACCCAAAGGAAGCACAAAAGAAAACAGGAGCCGCCTTCCAGCTGATCGCACTATTTTAAGGTATTTGTATTTTTTTCTTTTTATAAGATAAAACTGGCTCCTTGCCTTATTTGCTCTTTCTTTTGTTGAATTTCGGATAACAAACAAGTCTGAAGATAGTATTATCAACAATGGCGGCGTCTATTTTATCAACTCGAATAATATAAACATTGTCTCTACATTGGGCTTTGTTTTGGGAACATTACAGTGTACAGTTTTAGCATGGATTAATCTCTTGGTAAGAGAGATATTGAAAACATGTAGATAATAAATATTCAACTGAAAGACGATTCGGTAGTTGATGAAGAAGGTATTGATGAAGTAATAATAAGCATAAAGATTCTTTTGAAGTCAATATAAAATGTAAGTACACGATAGACTCTATCCATCATTGTCCTGGCAGTACCGATACAAATATCAAATTAGAAATCATACCCTTTTTAGCGTACAATAATGGCTTATTTATGAAATATCATGATTCACGTAAACAAAGTAAGAAAGAGGTAGACAGTAACAGGAAAAAGCTGTCAGCTGTAGTAACGTACACTTCAGGTGCGGAAATAAGATAACAGAGTGAAATATTTAATCGTCAAGAATGTGTTGTTGTAGAAATATTTACAGTAGAATTACCTGCAGGAACATAACTAGACAACAAAGCGGATTATACAAAAAATGCTTACAGCGAAATAGTAGTACATAAACTTTGGTACTATCCTTAGTAGGCACAGTTGAACAGAAAACGATATAGCTTATGAAGTTGCCAAACAGGAAGCTAAAAGTGTAGATTCAATTGTGTTTGCGTGTGCAGTCAAAATACCAGATATTCAGGTCATGACAAGACAACGTAACAATATAAAATAGTCTCAGGTACAGCTATTTGACATTTAGCAAGATCCAAAATATCGACATTGTCAGTAACACTTTTTTGATCTTTATCGAGAGAATTATCTTCTCCTTCTATCGAGTCGTCAAGACATGAATAATTAAAACATGTTTCAAATGTGCATGTATTATGAAACGGAATGTTATTTCTTTATGTCCCAATTTCACGGTAAGACTGGACGGAAACTATACCATTAAATGTCTCATGAGTAAATTATTACCAAATTTTGGGTAATTCTCAGAGAGATTTTAATCTAAGTATAAGAAATGTAATATAATATCATTTAGTTTTATGTTATCTATCTTTAAAGTTGGAACTTGTTTTCTTAATATGGTCACAAGTTATTATGCAATGCTGTAACTGATACGGTGAAAAAAGTGGTTGGTAATGACCATAAAATAACATGAGGTGTTAACTGCAAGAGCGCGCAACCAACATCAGGTGATTAACCTTTTAAAATAACTCCACGGACAAGTCACGGATGCATTTCAATTTACAAAATAACATGTTAATTAGTTTTTGCAGCACCTTTCCATCATGAATCAACAATAAACATCTTGGAAACAGGTTCAGGGGACATCTGTCGATATTTTTAAAACTCCGCTATGCAATATATTCTTCATCGTTTCTTTGTATTACCCCAAATTACTTACGTGACAAAACTCCAGAAAAGTACACGTTTGTCCGAATGATTAAGTCGAATTCGGTTCAAAGATCTTCTTTAAAAGCAATGGAAAACCGATAATGTCGACGTCAAGTACTTACGATATGATAACAGTGAAATGGCTGCCACTAATCGTATCATAATTAATACTTAAATACTTACTTGTTTTTACTTTATTGTAATTATCATACTTATCAGTCAAAGAATGTGTTATCTAAGTAAGTAGTAATAATTTAGGGCTTCTATGGGTGCGTCGGCTTACAGGTGCTGATAATGTTTCGCTGTAAACAATGTGCAATTAGACTGCATTTCGTGAGCATATATACCGTGTACATGAGAAGGCACGTCTACTTCGCGAAAACGTGACGTGAGCCGGCCTTGGCGGTCGGCGTGCAATCGGCTCCCTCCGTGGCTATCGACGTCTCTTTCTCGCCCAATGTCTGACAGAACAGCCGACTCGAATTTCCACGAGCAATGTTCGAGGAAACTGAGTCAGCTGTGGTTGAACAACACCGCTGCTGTTATCATGTTGGACTTTATGTCCAACGTAGTAAAGTTCCTTTCTCCTTGCTGAGGCAATGCTAGCGGCCCGGCTACGTCATCGCATCGTTCTTTCTCTTTTTTTCTCGGTCCCGCACAGCTGCCTGCGGCCAGTATCGTAAAAGCGTTCAACAGATACGGACTGTCACGTCAGTTTACGTAGACACAGTGCCGTTGACGATTTTCGAATAGTTTCCGACGTAGCCTTCTACGAATTTACAACAATAAAACTCGAAAAGTTATTCAGTGATAATAATAAAGTGTACTGAAGTTTTATAAAGCGGACAAATTATTTCTGGAAAGTTGTCGATTTTGTTCATTAGAGGTGCAGATTGTTTCCAAAACATGAAGTTTGTCGTCATGTCGCCGGTGAAAACAGTGAAGTGACTGGGTCGCTATGCAGGATAGGGAGCGGTGACAAGTAACAATCGTGTGAGTGCGTGTTGTTCCGGCTGAGTGGTCCAGTGTCCAGTGTCGTTACGATTGCGGTGGTCAAAGCCGTTTCTGATGGAGGATTGGGTTGGGGGGCTCGGGCGACATGCCGGCCCGCGTGGTTGCGACTAGGCGCCCCCGACACCGGCAAGACGGCGGCTAGCGAGGCAGTCGCGCACGTCCCACAGGTTCGATCCCCAATATTTACTTTACCAAACAAATCTAGCGTGCTGCTTCCAGGTCGTTTTCTATCCACCCTCAATCGTTGATACGTTTAAAAGTATCGCATTTCACCGGTTAAGTTACAAGAAACCTGATCTGTGAGTCACTCACACTTTTAACTTTCACATCATCCTCAATTTACTTTAAGGCTTAGCCTCGCCAAGTGCTTACATATCTTTTAAAAAAACTAGCATCTGACGCGCCTACTCAAACATTTTAAGGACGAAATTCCAAGGTAAATTGTGAAGGGATAGGCATAAGCACTTGCATTAATAATTATTAAACTTGACGGGTGCAAAACCAGAATCCGTGGTGACGTCATAATCCAATTGATTAGCCCAGAGGCTGTTGATATGCGTTTATAAAACTTGTTTGATATCGACTCAGCACAATAATGAATGACATCATGCAAATTGTTGTTTAAATGCTTGTGCAGTTAAGTATAATAGTAACATGAACGTCTTTATAAGCTTGAATCAACTCGGAAACAATAATGGTCTCGTAAATGACTTTCTCTATCTATAAAACTGTTATAATAAAATACTTAAGTTACAGTTCTGAGCACCTCAAATATAATGGAGACTATAATTTGTTATGTTCTTGACACAATTGAACTTGCTGTTATGATTTTCAATTAATTAATTTCAATCAACGAAGCCCTCACAATTCATTTAATGAATCAATCCGTAAACGTCTGACCTTTGAATTGATTGCGAATACTTATGTGTATTTAAAGGGCTTGTTTTTGTTTCATACGAGAATAGAGACATAAGTTTGTATTGTTTATGGGCTATTTATTTGGGGTAATACAAAGAAACGATGAAGAATATATTGCATAGCGGAGTTTTAAAAATATCGACAGATGTCCCCTGAACCTGTTTCCAAGATGTTTATTGTTGATTCATGATGGAAAGGTGCTGCAAAAACTAATTAACATGTTATTTTGTAAATTGAAATGCATCCGTGACTTGTCCGTGGAGTTATTTTAAAAGGTTAATCACCTGATGTTGGTTGCGCGCTCTTGCAGTTAACACCTCATGTTATTTTATGGTCATTACCAACCACTTTTTTCACCGTATCAGTTACAGCATTGCATAATAACTTGTGACCATATTAAGAAAACAAGTTCCAACTTTAAAGATAGATAACATAAAACTAAATGATATTATATTACATTTCTTATACTTAGATTAAAATCTCTCTGAGAATTACCCAAAATTTGGTAATAATTTACTCATGAGACATTTAATGGTATAGTTTCCGTCCAGTCTTACCGTGAAATTGGGACATAAAGAAATAACATTCCGTTTCATAATACATGCACATTTGAAACATGTTTTAATTATTCATGTCTTGACGACTCGATAGAAGGAGAAGATAATTCTCTCGATAAAGATCAAAAAAGTGTTACTGACAATGTCGATATTTTGGATCTTGCTAAATGTCAAATAGCTGTACCTGAGACTATTTTATATTGTTACGTTGTCTTGTCATGACCTGAATATCTGGTATTTTGACTGCACACGCAAACACAATTGAATCTACACTTTTAGCTTCCTGTTTGGCAACTTCATAAGCTATATCGTTTTCTGTTCAACTGTGCCTACTAAGGATAGTACCAAAGTTTATGTACTACTATTTCGCTGTAAGCATTTTTTGTATAATCCGCTTTGTTGTCTAGTTATGTTCCTGCAGGTAATTCTACTGTAAATATTTCTACAACAACACATTCTTGACGATTAAATATTTCACTCTGTTATCTTATTTCCGCACCTGAAGTGTACGTTACTACAGCTGACAGCTTTTTCCTGTTACTGTCTACCTCTTTCTTACTTTGTTTACGTGAATCATGATATTTCATAAATAAGCCATTATTGTACGCTAAAAAGGGTATGATTTCTAATTTGATATTTGTATCGGTACTGCCAGGACAATGATGGATAGAGTCTATCGTGTACTTACATTTTATATTGACTTCAAAAGAATCTTTATGCTTATTATTACTTCATCAATACCTTCTTCATCAACTACCGAATCGTCTTTCAGTTGAATATTTATTATCTACATGTTTTCAATATCTCTCTTACCAAGAGATTAATCCATGCTAAAACTGTACACTGTAATGTTCCCAAAACAAAGCCCAATGTAGAGACAATGTTTATATTATTCGAGTTGATAAAATAGACGCCGCCATTGTTGATAATACTATCTTCAGACTTGTTTGTTATCCGAAATTCAACAAAAGAAAGAGCAAATAAGGCAAGGAGCCAGTTTTATCTTATAAAAAGAAAAAAATACAAATACCTTAAAATAGTGCGATCAGCTGGAAGGCGGCTCCTGTTTTCTTTTGTGCTTCCTTTGGGTGACAGGTGGATGCCATTATAAAATAAACAATTTCCTGTGAATGGGTTTAAAATACGCCCACCATTAAGATAGTAGGCGATGTTCCACTGTTACCCCATGTATTGCTCGCTAGCAAGATGTTCGCATTGAATCAAAAGATTGCTTATACCGCTATTATTTTATTTGTGTTGTTGCCTGCAATAATTGTTACAATTATGTTGTCTGATCTGGTTCATTAATTGCTTAAATGTTTTCAATGAACTACAAAAGTAGGTTGCCTGCGTGATGCCACAATCGAGAACACAACATCGGGCAGGTTTCACTTCATAATTTTTTGCTCAAATTCGATCGAGTTTGCCAGTAGCGTTTCAAGTAGCACTATCGATAGCAAGCTGTGAGTTTTTATGTGGTTCTGATAGAAATCTACCTGCCAATATGTAATATACGTAGAATTGGTGCTGGCTTGTTAACTGAATTCACCTTACGCAAAAACCAGTTGACAGATCAATATGAAACTTTGCATGATGACAGCACTGGGTCAGGTCAACTACCGCCTAATACCCTTATCTTTGACACCATCTGTGATGTAATTATATTTTCAAACAGATAATATGTAGGCAACGGTCTTTATCTACATTAAACCGGTAAAATTCTTGCTAGGTAATGTAGCTTAATTGACTTAAATACTGTAACAGTAGCTTAGAATAGAGGAGAAAGTACTAAACCAAATGCATATAAAGTGATTAATTTGAATGCATATTTATGCAATACACTTGATGTAGTGCTAGGCTTAGAATAAGTTGGATTTAGAGTAGCCGCGTTGCAAGTTGCAACAGCAGGCGACACGTGGAAGCCAGCTCGTGGCTCCAAGATCGCGATAACAAATAACTAAAACGTGATCGATTAGCTACAGTCTACACGATTCTATTAGCTCATAATTGAGTTAGCAAAAACTTTACATTTGACATTCACCCATGACTAATCGCAAGAAACCTTAGCAGAAAAACCGATACTTTAAAGTCGTAAGCCGGTGCTTAAAAACAAATCGGCTAAGAATTGATGTCCATAAGAGGATTTGGTAGGGGAAGTCAGCTCAAAGCGGACACTCTAACTTTAAGTCTCAATAAAACTGGATGTATAATAATTATCTGAAAACGACTTTTACCATACGGTACAATATGTTATTTATTTTGATAATATGCAATTGAATTTTTTATAAAATAACACAAAAAGGCAAAATTCAAAAATTACGAAAACTTGCCTAAAAACCGCTTTGCCCCAGCAGCGGCCTAAAGCGGCCACAGGACTTGGGCAAAGTGGACAGCTCAAATATTGACAGGATATCAATATGCTGAAACGATATATATTACATTAAACGATATTATATGATTTGTTATAGGAAATAAAATGAAAAAAAAAAACTTTGAATTGAATTATTATTTTTATTAAAAACATTGTTTCATGAACGTTTCATGACGGTCTTCACTCACTTCCCGCATCGCCCGGGCCATTATTTCTTCATCCCACGATGCTTGTCCCGTTTTCCTTTTATAATTATTCACCATCTAAACAAAAAATAAATTATCAGTATTAAATTATGAATTGGGGCAAAGAGGACATGGCCGCTTTGCCCTGTCCGCTTTGCCCATTTCGGCCATTTTGTAAATCGAGCTGCGACGTTGGCCGTTCGTCGGTGAGCCTACCTCCCGCCCCGCACCGGGCAGTCGCCGGCGAGCCGTGGCTTGAAGCGTGTGTGTGTAGTGTCAAAAATTTGTTTTTTTGCTGTTTTGAAAAAAAGAACTTACCTCGCATTTTTTTTTCAAAACAGCAAAAAAACAAATTTTTGACACTACACACACACGCTTCAAGCCACGGCTCGCCGGCGACTGCCCGGTGCGGGGCGGGAGGTAGGCCTCACGACGGAACGGCAACGTCGCAGCTCGATTTAAAATGGCCGAGTAAATAGGTGTGGCGTCTTTGCCCGCTGTGTCCGCTTTGAGCTGACTTCCCCTAACTAGAGCTGTATGTTCTGACGCTAATACGATTGATCGCAATTGCTTTGTCGTTTGATCGCGGAGGTGGTGGTGTGAGAGGTGACCTTCGCTACGTCTGACATTGTCGAAGATTTCGAATAGAATTTTATTCAGAATAACCTTAGCACCAACGCATACTACATTGCCCTTTACGTTGATGACACGCTAATAATCCTCTTGAACCTTGACGCCGCTTTCCGCTTCGAATCAGCAATCGTTGAATAACGAGCGACGATACGTGAGCGATAATACAATGTTATCGCGAGTCTTTATTGTTACTCTTTTATCGCGAGATGTTGCAGGCAGGATAATTATTACACCGCTGTTGCGAATTGGACACTATCAGTTTCTACCCTATTTATGGCCATTCACTACGCTTTGCTAATAAGTTGCTAGTCGATATCAATAGTTACAGAAAACCGCTCGAGCTTGATAGATATTATAAAACAGGAACATATAGGTCTTGATGTTTATGAATCATATCTGCTATCGAATCTGAATTACTATTGAAGTTAAGCATTGCACAAGATATGGCTTGTATAAAGGTATACCGACGTATTGGCAAAGTTCTGCAAGCTGTAGGTATACATACAACTCTTTGAATTCACTGTTGTGCAAATTTATTCTTCTTTATCGGCTTGGCTTTTATGACCGAATGCATAGATGTTATGTAAATTATTCCTAATGCAACGTTATGGTAGTCGTGGGTGCAACAATGTATCGGACATTTTGAATGTTTTGACCAACATGGATTTGTGTTGCTAAAGACTTTATTACACTCCCTATTTGCTCCCATTTTGACCATACGTGCCGACGTGCCGGATAGATTCTCTCTGATAGGTCATCCAAAGAGAACGAAGATAGTCTAAGCCTAAGAGGTTCAAGCCTGAGCTTAGGCAGTTGAATTTTTTTGAAGGGTGTAGTGTAGTATGCATGTACCATTCCTCCACCTAGTCCGATGACGCTATTAAAATGTCGCTGATGAAAGATTGGACCTTACAAAGATAAAACTTCGTGACCCAAGTTGCACAGTCTAGAATGCAACAATCATAACTACTGTACCGTTGTTGTTATGGCGTATAATAAAAATGAGATAGGCGTTAAGAGGCTTGTTCTAGCGCACAGCGGGTGCCGTTTTGAGTTTGTTCAGCGCGCGTAACGCGGTGGATGTTGCTCGCGCGGCGGCGATAGGGTTGCCAACTGGCAGACCTTGTAATTGGATTTATTGTTATAATTATTATACTAATGATTATTAACATACTTCTGGGCTTGACTGAAAGCTAAAAAATAAATACCACAGTAATTTTCCAGCGCTTTGTTTGTCTACGCAGAAACCAACACCTGGGTACCGTACCGGGAGCTGGGAGTTTCAATTGTATGGATTTGGGGCGTAAACGTCACTTAATTAACAACCGAATAGATCAGCACTGTCTTATTTGAGTGGATAAGGATCCAAAAAAATATCTGGACCCCAGGCAACCATAGTCGCAGCGCTTTCTATCTGTTATCTTCCGATCGCCCGCGCCGCTCTTCTCGCCTGCCGACGTGATTAGGGAGCCGCTGATTAAATGCTGCTGAGCAAATAATCCGATTAAACGCCGTATTGACTACACACTGTCATACAGGACCACTTTCTAGGTCAATTACTGTCTAGTTACCAGCCGATTTCATATTTTCACCATCAGATGCCCATGCACAATGTGAGGTGACTAATAACGCCTATCATACCCTCAGGCATGATTGAAAGCTTGCATTATTGTAATAGAACAAGTCGTGCGTCGTTTGGTTTGTCGGTTCGACGAACTATCTGATGAACACTGGTGTTAGAGTTTTTGAATCGCCTATAGACCTCTGACATGCTTTGTGTATCGACGAAGAGTGACAAAAACCGACACTTATTTTGCCATCTAAGACGACTAACGGAACACGGAATAGTCTTTATTGGCAGGCAATTAGGTGACTCAGTCTGCACTGTCCTAAACGAACTGGAAAGAATTAAACAAAGTGATACTTGATAATATCCACTTAGTGTTCCGAAACGTGAGCCCAAGAGTCAAATCGCTCGACGATGACAACAGAGGCAGTTAGTAGAACAGGTACTATTAGATACGATGTTTCCGGAAAATTTCTTCATTTGTTTCTCTACCGAAGAAGTCACGTTAGCCAGCATTGATTCTCATGTTCCGGCTAATGCCCAGCAACCGCATGCGGTGCTGCGGTCGTCGAGCCATCTACGGAGCATTCGTCTCGAACGGATGTCGACCTGACATTTCTTATGTTTATGAAATCGATTCTATCTCGACGACGTTTCGAAATACGATAGAATAGCACAAATCTGCGGCGAAACGTGATGTCGGGACGTGTTCGCGACAACTCCGATCAACGGTATGTAGTCTTTCAAAACATTGCATTACAAAACGTCTAGTTAGACAGCATTAAGGGGCGATAACTCACTGGTGAACCGAACTCCCGGTGGGTATAAATTATGTCACTCAATAAGGCACCAGTCACGGCGAGTTGACGCTTCGACGAGAATAGAAAGTGTCAAATGCTTAGCATTCGTCCGCGTGCTGCGTAACGAATAGTTTGGAGAATCGCTCGATTTGCCTTCCTCGTTATAACCCTTTTGTTACATGCATTTTTCATAAGCGCCTCTTATTTGTCTACTGAATTTACCTACGTAGCGTCTGTTATTTCAAGTTCGTGCAAACATTATCTGCCAACGACCTTTTCTGTTAATGTTTCACCCTGAACACAAAATATTTACATTCGTTGTAATCGTTTGCATATACCGATTGCGCGATCATTTTTACCGACCATCAGATTTTCTCTATTGGAAATTTTCCAACACTTCAAAGCAATTTTGCGGTAGATTCTTAGACCATTAGCAGAATAGTGGGATCGATACGTTATGGCATCCGCAGCGCATTAAGCAAGTCCCGGTTGGCACAGTGCGTATGATTTCCGTCGTGGAGGAAGGTGGGACAAGCGACCGACTGGACATTTGCGCGCGGGTCACGTTCCGTTGCACGCTCCGAGGATACCACTCATGCAGAACGCGAGACTATTGACAGTTTTAAAATAAGCCCCTGCCAATATTTATTCGTTTTCTATGTGTCAACTACGGGTTTTAAAACATTACAAGGTGTAAACAGTCTGTTTTACGTAAGACAAGGCGATAAGCCATTCAAGGATGAACATCAATACCAAACAATGTCCTATTTGTTATTTCTCGATACCTCTGATTCTAAGAGCTATCTGTTTGTACTCACCTTCTCGGAACTAAAGCGGGATAAACTTCGCGAGCATTGAAAGACCGGATAACTTGTTAGTTGATAAGTGGTAGACTGTATCGCCCCCATTGATACCGTATTGAAAAATAAAAAGCAAGCAGAGTATAGAATAGTCAATGAATTAATGGCTTACTAAAAGCCTTTATCTGAATCTAGTCCCTCCCTTCTTTCGTCTAAAAAATTCAAATTTCGTCTTTCAGTTTTCAAATTTCAATACACTGTAACCATCGGCTCACTATAATTTATTTAGCTTACAGGCAGAATACACGATAAAAGATGCATCAGATAGTACTTTCTATGTTTATTGAAAAATAAGAAAAAGAATAAATTACATCCCTGTATTTGTGTCAGTAAGAAAACACTGGTAAGTTCATATCAAGAGCCTGAACTTTTAGGATCCAACATACTCATGCATTATGACCTATGGTCATATCATAATGTATCCCAACACAACAGCATAAGGCTAATACTCCGCTTCATTTGACCATTTGACGCTACGTTAGGACTAAGGTCAGTCGACAACAAACAGAGAACCCTAGATTAGTTTCTTTCATTGCCGACCTCGAAACGAGAAAACTAGGTCGCGAGAATGATAATAATTGCGCCCAGATATAGAATTTGGAAACATTACACCACAGAATTACTGATTACAATTATTAAAATAATAACCGGAACTGTAGTACTGTTATGTAAAGTAATAAGTAGCATTAGATCTGGCGTGATGTAAGCTAATTCCAATATTTTGTAACTTGATGGAAACTGACCGTTTGAAGTTTCATTTTTGGTGATTTTATTAGTTGAATAAGCAATTTTAATCCATTAGTGAGGCCGGTAGCTGGTTGGATAGATAATTTGCGGCTTGCTGATATTACGCGCCAACCTTGGGTTGGGCGACTATTTACCTGCTTCAAACCTTGCTCGTAAATGCTAGAACTTTACAGTTGCATTTTATCTTTGTATCTTTATCCACGTAATGCTAAATTTCCTAACATCATTTTGTTTATTTTTTCAGGTAAGCATACAATAGCATGATTTCTACGATTGACTACAAATCCTTCGATTCGTAAGTGATTTATACTCATCTAGAGCATATTTCTACGCATTGCACGCAATATCAGATCATGTAAATCACATGAGTAGTGTCACCATGTTCTCGGTGAATTGCTAAGCGCCATGCATTGTCTAGTGTTTCTCAGATTCTCACGCTACAAAATCAATGGTCGTTCCTCCCATTCAGCCTGCCCGCATATTAACTGCTCTATCTGAGACTGTTATACAGGGTGTTAAGTAAATTGCGTGTCATAGCTTATGGATGTTCCAATAATGATAAAGGGGCACCTAAAATATTTAATTTAAAAACCTCAAAAAAAAAATGACGACTGCCCCGTAGAAATAACTTTGATTTTCTACGGGGAAGTAAATAGATTTTTTTATAATATTTTTATGTGCTCCTTTATCTATAAACACTAATTTAAATTGCACCCTGTATATATTCGACTTGTATCGACTGTTGAATTTGCTTGCGATTTCGCTTATCGAAATAATGGAAGGTTTCTGAGCCGAGGGCGAACACTAAACAAGTTCCATTTCAATGGGCATTGTTGAATCAGCCGCCGACGACTGTTCACAATAAGGTAGCCATTACAGCAAATAAAGGCTCCGTGTGGCTTGATCAAGGAAATCTGTGAACATAATCTTGAAAGGAAAATCTTTAGTAGGTATAATTCTTTCTCTTTTTATCTCATCTTAAGCCATTCTGTCACAGATTACTTATGAGCGCGGCGCTTTGTGATTCTGTGTTCCACTGCTGGGCAATGGCCTCTCTTCGTTCTCTCAACGACTCTCTATCTTGCGCTTCTTTCGGCTATGACTTGCTGAAGGCGTCTAGCTCGTCTTGCCAGCTTCTCTGTCTGCCACGTCGCCTTCTCTCAGTCGGAGTCGGTGGCATCCACTGTGCAGTGATTTTACTAAAAAACATCCGGCATACGTATGGAGTTACTTTATAATCACGAGAAATTTCTACATGGTGATCACTGACTGAACCTACATTTTTTTGTGTCGTATAAACTAGCGAGAAATCCAATCACTGAAATTCGCTGGATATTTTCGAATTACAATCAAACAGTATTTTTTTAAATGTTGTGATTTTTACCTACGTATATAACACTATTTTAAAGCTTGTAAAGTTTTTTAGTGAGCGCAGTCAGTCCGTAAGAGGACGATCGACAGACATCGCGTCACAAGAGTAATTCGATTACCTCTGTAAATGGGTTAGTAGCCCGGCTTCCATGCCGCACTGGTAGCTACCAGCCCGCGTCATTATCACATTACTGCACCGCGAATGTTGAACGTTTTCAGCAAAGGGTTTGGTTAAACGCTCCATTGTGCTTGAACTTTTTTTTTCCAACATACATTATAAATTATAATCGAGAACAATATTTTTGGTCACCAAAGTTGAGATCTGTCACCAAACTGTGATCCCCAGAATATTATATTGGTTCCCAGGTAATTTATTGGTCACCAAATTATTGAATACGATCACCAAACATTATAATCACACCTGTGGCCCCTACAAGGTAGGCGAAGTGTGAACGGCTTACTAAAAACCGTTTCCGCAACGTCTGATAAATTGCTTTATTGCGTTTTAAAGGTAATATAAATAATATATAAAAAAATATGTCTAAATAAAAAATATTTTAACTGTTGCGATATTCATATTGTTCATTCTCGAGTACTCGACCCAGATAAGTGATAACACTAAATAGAAACAGATAATACAACATCTTATCACAGTACGCCAGGTTTGTTTATTGGCATCCTATCGTTCTGATCTCGCATCTCGACCCTTCTGTTCAAGCCACTACAAAAACGAACGGAAATCAACAATGTCATCCAATTCAGCGGGCGATCCATCATTCTAATAGATATTTATTGTGGAGGGCTCGGTCGGGTGAACGATACTAGTGAGGTTCACCAGCAGGCCTATGATGCGCACTGTAGACTTCGTTTTGTCTACACATTATGTCTTTCGTTGCGCACTTCACAACGGAAAATGACAGGCATTATTCACAGTAAAGTATGCAACACTTGTAGACAAATCGAAGTATACAGTGCCCATCATAGCCCTGCAGGAGTTTTTTATAGACCATGAGTCTTCTTCTATCGATTAGGTTTTTGAATCGATGAACGACCCAATAAACCCTAGTGTCATAGGTTTTAAACCGCCGAATGACCTCTGACATTGTTTGTGTGTCAACCTTTATCAAAGTCAACAGCAGTCCGTCGTCGGCAAGGAATCCAAAAATAATCCATTAATCAAAATTAACGATAGACGATCAAGTGACTTAGCATGCATTGTCCATCCAATCAAACTGGGGAAATATCTATGTGTTCCCCGTGAATCGAACCCACGACCTTCGGTACGGAGAGCAAGGCTTAGACCACTGGACCACGGAGGCAGATAAATACCTAGTTATAGATACGAGTGTGGTTCACCAAGAGTTGTTTATGGGCTGTTGCGGTTATAAGATTCAAGCTTTACGACCTTGTGCACTGTGTGAGTTATAGGATTTTCCACAAGACTTTCCTTCTCAGCATTGTAAAACGGTTTTGTTGCTTTCAACATCAGCTGACTTCAAATTTTAATTTTTTGAAGCCTGACTTACCTACAGTGTTCATCACAAAGAGGAACACTATGTTAATATGTGTGAATTTATCACTTTGTGAGATTTTCCCCAATTTGGTTAGGACAATGACACGAAACCCACACGACAGAAGAAGAACCTGATTGTCTGGATGAAAAAGGATTCCGTAATTCGTCTTTGATAGTGGTCGATACACAAACCATGTCAGAGTCCTATTAGCTGTGATATTAGCCGGTTTAAAAACACCAGGGTGCATTGGGTCGTTCGTCTACTCGAAAGCCCACTCGATAAATGTTGATCTTTTAACTTTTTAATTTCGTAGCTTTTCTTTTTATGTTGCCGGATATAAAAACTCAGCAGTTATCGTAAAAGTTTCTACAATTAAAAAGATTGTGCAATAACATTTCTATAACGATTACGTGTTTATTGTTTCTCGATCGCGATTCATGGAATGAAATCACTATGAAATCATGTTCGCGTGAGGCGACACCGAGATGATACCGATTCGTGATTTGAATTCGATACTCGCGTCGGATACCGCGAGATCATCGAAAAACACGTTAACTTTCCATTTTTTTTTGCCTTGAGCCACAGGCATGTGAACAAACTGATCGAAAAACCGCGATGTCACCTGGCTGGCACTGCGAATTGTATTTGTAAGGCTGTTCACAAATTTCAGTTTTACATAAGCATTTGAATAGTTCCATCACGTACCTATCATGTTCAGAAAACAAATTAATTATTAATTATTTAAAACTCTTTCCTTCTCAATTAAAAAATGAATGATCTGGATATTAAAAATAATATCAAAAGTTAAGTACATCTGGCTCACCTTGTTGTGCAAATTATACAGTTTAAAAATAACTGCTTGCATTATAATGTAGCGCCGACCTTAATAAAATTACTTCTAATACCAGACAACGTAAGTGATTAGTCAAATTCCTACTATGTTATTTGAAATGCATTAGGTTAGGTTTAAGCGTATTGCCCAAATTGCATGCTAAATTGAATCACACACGCAACCTTACCCAATTATACGGTATTTGCTTTAGTTTTTGCCAAATAAAAGTCTATAATATCTTCCGTATGGGTTACTCAACTCGATAAGCAAACGAAATGTGGGGAAGCCCATGAACGTCCTGTAACTTGGACAGTGTCATACGTTAATCATATTTTGTAAAATGCTTTTTTTTTTTGCACAGACAAGCAAAGCTGCACCATGGCATAATTGTATATCGTGCTATTTCGTGTGTTGCAACTATGCAACTTTAATCTGTATAAGAACATACGTAAAATACGTAATTCATGTTATCTGCACATCAGAAACATCCAGTTCTACCTAAAAATTAAAATTTGTCTCGCTTAACATAATTCAGACTAGTCACATAACAGCCAAGTACCAAGCTTTGTAACCGCTGCGAATGTTATTTTTTTCTGTTTTTTTGTTATTTTTCCGCCGGAGCATGACGGGCAGACTGACGGCGGAGTACAAACTGGTACAAACAAAGCGAAACCTGACTGAGGTACCTTTACTGAGGTCTGAATGCTGACACAGACGAGGGGTCCCTTTAGAAGGTTAGAACATGTTAGTGAAATGTTTGCGGTTCTGTTGGATATGTAATAAACCTTCACCAGTAGAGTCCGAATTTATAATGTTTGCTACTTTCGGGTACTATACCTACTACTGAAAATGTAATATACCTTGAGTAGAACCAATTTTCATGGTGACATGGTATAATATAAAGGATTTTGTGTCTGTTATCTCTATCAAAGGTAAAATTTCTATCCCTATGCACTGTGCAAAATAAATATCCTAACCTCCGCTTTACACACAGGCTAATGCAAAGAACTGGTGTAATAATTTAATATAATGTTACACTGTCCATCTTGTTCATTAACGTTAGTTTTCACGTTAATGAATAAAAAAGAAAGCTATTCTGTCTTATCGACACCATCTCTGACTCATGTGGCAAAGTAACACTGCGTTTTAAAATTTATGTCCAGATCATTCCACGATAAAACCTACATGTTATTTACTTAGACTTGTAGTGACCACATATTCATATTGTAGTAATTATATACTTGGTTACGTAGTGCAGTTAGGTACAGGTTGCCGCCTCTGAAATCTTGTGGTCTAAGGCCTATATTGATAAACAGCACTCGAGACTGACAGCGAATTTGAGTTCGTATCAGAAATGTCATTCCAATACAAAATGACCTGTCAAATCCGCACTTAATATTGCTCTCAATCTTGAGATCGCTTTATAAATACGAGCCTAATAAGCCGTGGTATGGATTCTCAATACTTCGCTATCAGTTTTGGACACACTAGGTATGAACTGTACATGTTGATTATTTCATGGACATGAAACAAAACAGTGCCTGTTGTGTCTTAATTCCTTATGTAATTGATCTGTGTATGTTCATGTGTACAATAAACTGTTAAATAAATAAATAAACAAATTATTTAGATTTACAACAGTTAAGAAATCTCCATTATCTGAAATTCCCAGGTTTTCAATCTCTTAAAAATATTTCCAATTGCTGCATAGTTGATCAAATTAATCACTCGCCAATTAAACCATGTTTTTCCATTTGACTTTGTTTTTATATATGTTGACATTGTAGTCGTTACACAGTTTGAGTTTGGATGCAAAAACACCGATGAGAAATCAGCCCCGGATGGTTTCGCATCGTCACTGAACACTGGCGAATTAATTCGATATGATTTGTAACTTCTTTCTTGTGTTCTTTCGACCATTTGCACAAGTAAGATCATAAAAAAATAACTCAAAGAACAGAAACAAAATAGGCACTCAGATAATATCTATTTACAAATTTCGAACAAGTTTACAAAGATATTTCCTTGAGCAGATGTAAAGAAGTTTTATCATTTACTTGATTTATCGATGGTAGAGATTCTGCAAATAATTGGGAATCTTTTTGGGAAGTATTCTGCAGCTTGAACGTTGTTAAATAAATCTTCCTTGATATCGTTAACAGGTAGGCAAAATAATTGGTACTTTTATGATTGTAAATACAGCTGTATTCGATACATAGTTTGAACAATAATGATACCTTTAACATGGTATTTCCCAACAACCAATATTTTTACAATATCTAACTAATCAATCAGATAAAAAAATTTCAGCAAACGTAGAAGTAGCATTGATCCACATTGTAATCTACCCGCATCGTATGTCAGCTGACGATAAATCTCGCATATTTTTAAACGAGAGTGGTATTTTATCTTTTTTAAATCTAAAATCTCCTTGAGATGTCACTTCACTCTTGTAATTCGATAAAGGCTATAAAGTTGCAAGCTGGGCTTGTGCAAATACATATAGCGTTTCACTACTTCGGCGTCGGCTGCACAGTTTTGCAATTTGCAAATAGTTTTCTTTACTGTATTAAGGTTTGGGGCAGCTGTTCTCAAAGTGTGAATCGGTAGCCAATTGGGGTCTGAATAGTTTGACTTCAACACATCGTAAACGAGGCCCAGGTTTTGTTGTTTGACCGGAACCCGAATATCATTCAAGGTCTGGTCTTGAGAGTTGAGTTTTGTAGTTGACGTCCAGGATTTTCGGTAATCACTGGATGATACTCGTAAATGAGGAAGTTTATGATGCTGTTGCTCTTATACTGTTTTTGCTTTTTTGAAGTAAATAATTTATGGGCAATTCACATTCATGCCAAAACTTTGGGAACCACTGCTCTAAACGATGAGCGTGCGCGGATATTGAAGTTACGATTCTGCATCACGTAAAGGTAAATGTGTGGTAATGATGGCTTCAAAAGTAGGTTTCACAACTGTCTATGCTTGGAACTGTGGTTAAACTGGCTAGATAAATAAATGGAATATCATAAGCTGATGTTGTACATGTACCTAGTACCTACTACTGAAATAATTCAAAGGCTTTTTGTTGTGCCATGCAAGACGTTCTTCCTTCTGTCAATGACCAAAGACACTTCTGTTTCTGATTTCATTAAACTTTCTGTGTGATGAATGAAGCAAGACTATCTGTCTGCTGTACCGTTGTACTTGACGTTGTTGTTCTATTTGTTGCAACTTATTTTAATTCTTCAATCACTACTATCCTTGGTCATGTAGCCTTTAATTAGATCATTTGTTTGATAAGTCACAACACAACTCCTGGTCTTTCAGCTTATACTTACCTATTTTGGGTTCTGTAGTCTCAATAACATGCTTTGACATATGCATTACCTTTATTGTAGTGTTACAAGTAAGACCGGTGCAACATCAACGTATATATTGCTAAGTTGTAGTATGCGTTTTATTCAATGCACTACTGATCTCTTTATGGTGATATACCCACCTGGGTCCCCCCCCGATGACGTCACGTCGGATCATGGCTGCGCGCGCGCCGGCCCGTGACGCCGCTTCCGTCGCCGTTTCCGCCTTCCACCGCAAACAAATTAGCTCAACTGTTAAATCGAATTTTCATTTCGTAATAATCGCCTACCTTGATTCTAAGTTTCGTGACCAATATCGGTTTAATTGTAAGTATTTCAGCTGCTGATTGTGGAAAAAAGAAATGAAGTTGTTGAAAATTGAAACCCTGCTGTGAAACTATTGCAATGCAGCCTGAACGCACTGCTTCCGGATTTTTGTCTGTCTTGCGTATCTGTGACTTTGATTGAAATGATGTTTTTGGCCTGGAACTAAATGGTATAGGTATGCTTAATTCAAGTTCTTACTGAAAAGTCTCATAAAACAGCTTCGTGTGAAATCTCATTTTAATCTGATTTCTGTAGTTGTTGCATGTGGCTTTACGACATAAACTACCCAACCAACAGCACGTCATTTCGCATGCTTTCTGCGTCAAATAAAAACTTCGCTATCTGCGCGATCCTCTTAAAAGTTAACTTTCGCAATCGTCCGACTGGTTTACACATCTCTTGCATTTCCACTTCAGTTATCAAGCCGTGAGTCACTCGAGCCTCTTGAGTTACTTGAGCTAGTGATACGAGGAGGCATTTAAACGCGTGTGCAATCTTCGAACGGGTTTTGCAACAGTTTTACGTTCGCTGACACGAGGTGACTTGACAAACTTGTAGTCGGATATGCCTATTATCCATGTGGCAATCTTCCTATATCTAGACACTGTAGTCAGGTATTCCACGGCTCGTTACTTATCAGACTTGAGCAATGCTTGTTAAATATTTCTGCAGAAATAAATCTCTAATGGAGATCCTCTTCGGCTTGATAGACTATAAAATCATCTGAGTAGAGCTAAAACCGCAAATACTTCCGAAGAAAGTTCATATAGCAACTTTGAGGTCAAATCCGTTTAACCACCTTATATGGCACTAACGTCCAAAGCGACCACGCGTAAGCTTCGGAACATGACTGGTAAAGGGAGTAAGGAAAGCCAATATCGGTGTTAAAGGCAATATTGGACCGCAGAAACCAGAGCCAGCCATCCAGAAAGGTTTGTACGCCGTCCGCTCGTGTGACATATTGCTATGCGATACGACACTATCGCGTTTCAACGTGGACTTTAATTAGTGCATGAAGGAATGCTTAACAAACTCAGATCATTTTAAAGCAGATTTACAATGGCCACGGAGTATGTTATCATCACAGAGCTGTGAGCATTACAAAAAGTTTTATGTTTATAGTTTCACATTCTCTCTGCTCTGATTTAAAACGAAAATATATTCGTAAATAAGCGTGACGAATAAAACCTTTAACTGTAAGTAGGTACTTTAACTGTACATTTTCAACATAAAACCTTGAGACCGTGGAAATATGATTTCATTTGCATAATGCACACGGATTTGAAACTTGACCGACTTAAGTCCACGCTAGTCACAAATTACACTTATCACTATCTGTTGCTATCACCTCGATAGTGTCAGTCGTGACTTACGAACCTGAATAAACATAAAGCAACACCCACAGTTGAGCACTAAAGTCACATTATGTCAAATAGAAAGCGACGAGGTGTCTGACTTGGTAACCTTTAGAACGTGGCTCGAATTAAAATATTGTGATATTAATCCGGCGCGATAAGGAACTGGATCACATGGGTCTCAGCCAGAGGCGTGAACCGAGAGAAAGTGTCCCACTCACCGGTCTATTGTCGCTCTGAAGTGTCACCGACTGAGATGACGGATTTGCCTTCCTGCCAGGCTTATGTTGCAATTCATCATGCAATTCCGACTTTCGAACTAACATAACTATAAACATTGTTACGTATAACAGCTATTTTAAAAACCGCTCCAAATACGCCGACCACGTGTGCCTGTAAACGGAGATTTAATTTTGGTTCTTGTAAACCGTGGGCGGGCGTGGGAGGTCGGTGTTATGGCGTTATGGTGAAAAGTTTAAACGCGCCCCAGATGCACACCAAACACCAAAACTCGCGTGTTTCCTTGTTTACGATAGAATGCGTGTTTCACAAGCGATCGCGCCGCTTATCTGGAAGAAATGAATAAACGAGATTGATTGCGTTTTCGTTGAAACAGTGAGTAATATTTGAGATGTTATTCTAGGAGTGTTTACTACGGAACTTTTTAGTGTGGTAACAACGGCAGCTATTTACGTCTCGCGAGCAGCGACCCTAATTTCAACTTCATTCACAGCCACTGCGATGATGATTCACACTGTATTGTCCGCCCATATTTAGCTCTGTGCCATATGTTGAACTCCATACTTAAAACTCATCACTGTTGACAAGTATCGGCCGACCGTCGTCACGTGTAGCGCTAATCACGTGGGGCTACTGACAGCAAAGTGATGAATTTTATATGGACTTCGGCTTGAGCTAAAGGTCGTAAAAAGATAAGTCGATCGTTTCTAAGTGCCGCCTCGGGGCTCCAACTTTTTAGTGTTAGGGCCATCTGTCCCTTAAGATTCTGTTGTGTAGTGGTGTTGACACATCACTCGCAGACAAGCGTGCTCGACCCACTTCAACTGTACGCGGCACCATTTATCTTTTGTACTGTAAGAGAAACTGATCTAGGCTTTTTGCTGTGTGTTTTTTTGACACTTTTATTGGCCTGATTTCCATTCCACGCCGTTCTGTCGCACGAGTTTCTAACACCCAACACGCATACAAAATGAGCGCTTTGTATCGCGAAATTCAATCCGCTTCTGTCTGAATCAGAGCAACTGTTTTAAAATGTTGTATCTTTTTGACAAAGCTGCATCTACAATGGATTTTAACGAACTGGTTCTCCCGTCGAGTTAATCCTGAAAAAGCCGCTTTTCTCTAAGCTAGATGAAGAGTAGAGCATGGCGTAGTACAGGCGAGAGATATACAAAATATAAGTAAGAAGAGTGAGGTCGTTCCTTTGATGACAATCTAAAAATATAAACCTCTGGAACATCCTGTGTTATATCGACTCATTATTTTATAGTAATCAGGTATTTTTTTTGCTGAAAATCTATCAGACTGAATTTTACCTTTCTTTTCTGAGTTTTCCCTGCAGTGGGACACCACAGGCTCATAAATAAAATTTCTATTTTTGCCGGTATCAGATAAATATCTTTTGAAGATTCACAGAGCGTATTATTTACAGAGATTTTTGCTAAATATAGAAAGATTGATGTTTGGACACTAACTTTGTATTCTGTGCATTTGTGCAAGACCCCACGCAAGATTTGATACTTTTAAGTCCTCAAGCTGACACGAATACCCGACGGAAAAGGCAGTAGGGTGGCCTCATTAGTTCCGTTAAGGGACTCTAAGCGTGTCACCGAGACGTTGTTGGTTCCATCTAGAGATTATAGAGACAGAGATTAACGCGAACCATGCGACAAGGAAACAAATCATGGCAGGAGATTTATGGTGTTGTGATTTCTAGTTAGATTTCCACTGTAATTATAACAAAACTGCAAAACTCAGTAAATATTATTTCTAAATCTAAACTACTCTACTCTAAAGAGGGGTGGGTTAATAATTGTAAAAAATCTGCTTACGTAATACTTGAACCCCTATCGAGTGGGTTGACGAGTCAACGTACGCCCCGATGAACCTACTACATAAAATTCTAGTTGGATTAAAAACAGCAAAAAAAACAAGAAATTTTCGACCACAGATAAATCCGTGATTGTTAAAGATAAGCCGAAACAAACAAACAAAAAATATTATAATTGAGATAAATGTAAATCAAGATACAGAGGATTAAGCGCATACATAACTTATTGCAGATATATTTCATCCGCTACAGGATTATGAAGCTACGTCATTTGTTACACACCAGAATCAGCAATAAACGGATATCTGGCTTACTGACTTTTATAGTTCAAGATAAATTGCATTCGAGTCGATAATCAAAGTCAAAGAGTCTTACGTCAGTAAATTTTCTTCGTCACTTGATTACGATTACTCGTATACGTAGACGACATTGCTCGTGACATATTTTATAGACATCGTAACTTGTAGGTACTAATAAAATTACATTAACTCTATTATGGCATGACTCATCGTTGTGGCAATAAAAGAATACTACCAACTGTTCGTACTTACTATGGTGTCAGAATAACGTGCAACATCTTTACTATGTCATGGATTGGCACATATTATGACGTATCTCCAAAGGAAACGGGATCTCCGAACGTAAATCGTAATGCGTGACGTCAAAAAGGTCAGTTGACGCGTCAAAGAAACCTCTGAAGTGTTCGGTACACGCAAATCTTTTACTTGTAACTTACAAGTTGCAACATAAATGAACAAAATTAAAGAATTAAAGTGACGTCAAGTGATGTCAGAACAACAGATCTTGTAAGCATGCCACATATCTACTATAGAAAATCAAATCAACTCTAACAAAACAGATAGCACAACAGTGATGCCTTGCTCATCGCTGTGACGTCACGACAGTGCTCAGCATGCTAAGTAGGGCCATGAATGATTCATGCAACTAGGCGCCAGTTCATCGTCTCTCGCCAGTCGTTCACCGCCCAACGGCAATTATAGCAATTGCTCCGTGAGAGCAGCTGGCAGCTGGGCCGTGCCAGGCAAAGTGGCAACTGTCAAAGATGCGGTCGCTGAGAATTAGCTGGGGTTCTTTAATTTCTTTGGAGTGTTTGTGGTGTGAAGTGAAGTGATACACTCGTAGAGACTAGAGAGATTGACGGGATCAACTTTGAAACATTACCAATGGCCTCGGTTTTGGTTCAGTGTTCAGCGGTAAATAATGCAATTGCTTTCAAATATTGATCGCTAAAATAATTGAAATTTTGGTAAACCACTAAGTACGTTATTTTAATAAAGAGAACGGTTCTCTAAACTAAATTGTTACAGCCTATTCTTATTGTGACCGAAATTAACAATGACAGATTTATTTGAAGCCATGAACATTTACGACACAAGCAGTATTAACATAGATTTGAGATTGACAGCAGAATTCGAGACTTAACAAGAATATTTCAACGATGCAGAAGAACTAAGATGAAAAAATTAAGTATGTTTGTGGTAAAAGCCAGTCAACAAATCCAATAAGGAAACCTACGTATGTGTAAGTGGGGGTGAAATGAATCCGTACGTGAGGGTAAAGAAACTCAAATTAAATTGAAACAATTTCTAGACCGTTCCGTTCGTTTGCACAAACTAATCACACGTTCGATCAGTTTCACGCAGCACAAGTGTACGGCCATAATAAATCCGGGTTTCACACCGGCCAGATGCTGCGTTGCACCGATCGCAATCTGCTTCTTGAGTAACGCTATTACGTTGTTCGTTTCCTTAATTTGTGCTAGAAATTAGTTCAGGTATTAGCTGCTAACTACTTCCCGTGGTCAACGAAACACGCGTTTAAACATAGCTTTGGTTGCCCGTGGATACGCGGTGCACATACTAAAATGCCTCAAATAACATGCTCTTGGTTACCGTAATAGGGCTACAAACTTTTATAGACCAGCGTAGGTTTTTTAAACCACCGTCTCGGTGCGGTCAGCAACTGTCTCGAATACATAAATCTACAGTTTTATTAACATTGTTTACATCTCTTTAAGGTCATATACCGGCACTGAAAGTACCAATTCTATTCTTTCCACTCTACGCTTATTTGGGCCACAGTTATTTCATTCATTCCTTATCTTTACGACTTTTCTATACTTACCCGTAATCACTTCTCGGCATAAGAGGTTTTTCAACTAGATTTGATTTCAAACAGAGGTAGTTAGGTATTCTGTGAGAATATTCTGGATCACAGGCGGTTGCCTCATGAAGCATTTATACGAAATGCCAGCCTAAATACTGTTCATTAGCAGATAACTTTCAAACTACGTGCGGCACACGCTGCGCAGGCGACGCGACGCTGCGTACTCGTAGAAATGCGCTAAAAACGCATTCTTACTCGCTCCGGCGTGACGACACGGTGAACTGAGCCGTATAGTGTTTTAAAAATGGAATCGAATCGGGTTTTATTTAAATTCATTCAGCCAGTGATTGTCTTGTTCTAGTGCCTTAGAAAATATTGTATTTCTGTTGTAGAGCTAGTTTTGCTTATAATGTTCTTCTTCTTGCTTGTCGAAATGGTTCAAATGTACATACAATTTTGTGTTATTTTTAAGTAATATTGTTTTACTGGCTTCTGATAGGTGATTTGATTATTGATTATGATTAATGAGCGATGGCGAATGCTCCACCGACAAGAGCGCTGCTCTTAAATTTAAGAAGGAAGTAATGATCATACAAGTTCTTTTGCAGTTCAGTTCATATAAGACATGTAACGGGTAATTTGAAACTAGCAAACCCAGTAACTAGATCCTTGACGATTTGTGTTGACGATACTAAATCTTATTGTAGGGATTTAGTATTGTCTTACCAATCACACCAAGTGTGTCCTCTACAGCCGCAGAAATCACAACCCCATTTGGGGGTGCATTAATAAGTTATCGATGCGACTATACTTTCGACCCATGCTTTCGACAGCGACCAAATAACAGCGTTTATTTGTACTGGTTCGTTGCATCGTTAGCCTACAAAAATCACAACTCTATTCAAGTTCAACAGTACAGTACGAATAATAATTTAAACAGCGACCGAATAACGTCTAACTACTTAGGACGTTTGTTTGTATTGTATGGTTGCTTAGTACCGGTGTGCGCGCGTGCGCAGAACGACCGTTGCGCGGGCGCAGCTCAGTTCACCGTGTCGTCACGCTGCGGCGGTCAGGAATGCGTATTTAGTGCATTTCTAGTAGTTGCTCCGATGTGAACTAACAACATGATGGTAATTTTTTGCCCTATATGCTTTGTTAGTGAACTTAAGCGAATTGAAGCGGTAAAAAAATAAGAAAAACTAAACATTTAAAAGTTAAGAGGTGTAATTTTGAAAAGGAACCGCATAGCACAGGAATACCTAGTTAAATATTGGAACAAGAATTTTTGATTTCTGAAGAATAGGTAATGAAAACCGTGGCTTGCTTTTACCAATCGCCTACGTACAACGTAAAACGTTATAATTCGACCATATTTTTGATTAATCATTTGATGTCAGACAGTCGCGTGGTGTTAATTGCTGTCGACGTTTTCTTGTCGTCATACCAGTTTCCAATATTTGTGTAATTGTAGGAAATAATTTACAGGTAACACCGGAAGGTACTGATTTTAAAGCAAAATTTACATAAGTACTGAAAGTGAAGTCGGCATGGTGGCCTTAGTGGGGCCAATATTTTCTTATTTTCAATTTTAAGGTTAACACAGTAATAGACCATGACAGTAACAAGAAAAGTAGGTTCTTATGTTATTATTAAGAAATTTCAATATCGATTTAAGAATCAGATATAGGTACATACTACGTTGTACTTACGTACTACTTCCCTTTTACAACGGAAGCAGTAAAACAACTACTTTTCAAAGACGTAAACATGGTAGAAACCAACTCTTCGTCCATATCTAATTAATTACATAATTTGCACAAGCCATGCGTAAACTAAAATTAAACAATCAAAGTATTAGTAAAATCTAAACTTATAAAATCGTTTGTCCTTACTGACTGACTGACTGACTGATTCATCAACGCAGAGCCTAAACTACTAAAGCTGGAATCGTTAAACTTAGAGAGCAAGTTCCTCTTATAACGTAACCTCCCACTAAGAAAGGATTTCCGGATTTTCCCTCCCTAAACGGGTAAAAAGGGGGGTTGAAGTTTGTATGAAAGTCCGTCAATTTTGAAGGTATGATCTTCAAATTTTGTATTTAGGCTAATGATTAAAAAATAATTTATACGTGTTTCAGCATTTTTGTATTTTTCACCCCTAAGAGGGTTAAATAGGGGATGAGAGTTTGTATGGAAATTCCGTCAATTTTGATGGCAGGATCTTCCAATTTTGTTTTTGGGCTAAAGATTAAAAAATAATGAACACGTTTTTCAGCGTTTTTGTATTTTCCACCCCTAAGGGCGTTAAATAGGGGATGGAAGTTTGTATTGAAATTCCGTCCATTTTAAAGGTAGGAACAGCGCGGGAACTCAATCCCACGGGAAAACTCTTGGCTGCGGGTGAAACCGCGGGGCGGAAAGCTAGTATTTAATAGACTACTAGAGAATATGTGTTGATAATAGAAGTAAGTAGGTATAAAGGCAAAGGCTATCGGCATTCCTTCGCTCAATTGTTCTTGTCCGATTCTAATGAGTGATTCACGATGCGATAATTTTCACCCGCAATGTTTATTACACACGCGTACGGCTGCGCTTGCGACGCTTGTGCTACAGTTGCGTTTATAGTAGTGCCACGCTATGTTACGCTATAGTACTACTATACAGGGTGTTTTAAATTGCGTGCCATAGTTATGAGGAATATGATAAAATATTTGAAAAAGTCAAATAATATTTAAAAAAATCGAAAATGTTTTATCATCCTTCCGCGCGCTATCATACCTATCACCCGCCTACCGCTACGGGTTGAGCATTTTTAATTTTCTTATGTGTTTTTGTCGTTACCGAAACGCCCCCTAGGCTGTCTTACACAAATTAAATTATGACAGACTAACTTTCTAGATACAAATCAACGGAATGTAAATTACGAGCCACCAGTGTTATCTGCTTACGCACTACCACTGAATATACAAGGTGTTAATTTAATTTGTGTAAGACAGCCTAGGGGGCGTTTCGGTAACGACAAAAACACATAAGAAAATTAAAAATGCTCAACCCGTAGCGGTAGGCGGTGATAGGTATGATAGCGCGCGGAAGGATGATAAAACATTTTCGATTTTTTTAAATATTATTTGACTTTTTCAAATATTTTATCATATTCCTCATAACTATGGCACGCAATTTAAAACACCCTGTATAGTAGTACTATAGCGTAACATAGCGTGGCACTACTATAAACGCAACTGTAGCACAAGCGTCGCAAGCGCAGCCGTACGCGTGTGTAATAAACATTGCGGGTGAAAATTATCGCATCGTGAATCACTCATTAGAATCGGACAAGAACAATTGAGCGAAGGAATGCCGATAGCCTTTGCCTTTATACCTACTTACTTCTATTATCAACACATATTCTCTAGTAGTCTATTAAATACTAGCTTTCCGCCCCGCGGTTTCACCCGCAGCCAAGAGTTTTCCCGTGGGATTGAGTTCCCGCGCTGTTCCTACCTTTAAAATGGACGGAATTTCAATACAAACTTCCATCCCCTATTTAACGCCCTTAGGGGTGGAAAATACAAAAACGCTGAAAAACGTGTTCATTATTTTTTAATCTTTAGCCCAAAAACAAAATTGGAAGATCCTGCCATCAAAATTGACGGAATTTCCATACAAACTCTCATCCCCTATTTAACCCTCTTAGGGGTGAAAAATACAAAAATGCTGAAACACGTATAAATTATTTTTTAATCATTAGCCTAAATACAAAATTTGAAGATCATACCTTCAAAATTGACGGACTTTCATACAAACTTCAACCCCCCTTTTTACCCGTTTAGGGAGGGAAAATCCGGAAATCCTTTCTTAGTGGGAGGTTACGTTATAAGAGGAACTTGCTCTCTAAGTTTAACGATTCCAGCTTTAGTAGTTTAGGCTCTGCGTTGATGAATCAGTCAGTCAGTCAGTCAGTAAGGACAAACGATTTTATAAGTTTAGATTTTACTAATACTTTGATTGTTTAATTTTAGTTTACGCATGGCTTGTGCAAATTATGTAATTAATTAGATATGGACGAAGAGTTGGTTTCTACCATGTTTACGTCTTTGAAAAGTAGTTGTTTTACTGCTTCCGTTGTAAAAGGGAAGTAGTACGTAAGTACAACGTAGTATGTACCTATATCTGATTCTTAAATCGATATTGAAATTTCTTAATAATAACATAAGAACCTACTTTTCTTGTTACTGTCATGGTCTATTACTGTGTTAACCTTAAAATTGAAAATAAGAAAATATTGGCCCCACTAAGGCCACCATGCCGACTTCACTTTCAGTACTTATGTAAATTTTGCTTTAAAATCAGTACCTTCCGGTGTTACCTGTAAATTATTTCCTACAATTACACAAATATTGGAAACTGGTATGACGACAAGAAAACGTCGACAGCAATTAACACCACGCGACTGTCTGACATCAAATGATTAATCAAAAATATGGTCGAATTATAACGTTTTACGTTGTACGTAGGCGATTGGTAAAAGCAAGCCACGGTTTTCATTACCTATTCTTCAGAAATCAAAAATTCTTGTTCCAATATTTAACTAGGTATTCCTGTGCTATGCGGTTCCTTTTCAAAAATTACACCTCTTAACTTTTAAATGTTTAGTTTTTCTTATTTTTTTACCGCTTCAATTCGCTTAAGTTCACTAACAAAGCATATAGGGCAAAAAATTACCATCATGTTGTTAGTTCACATCGGAGCAACTACTAGAAATGCACTAAATACGCATTCCTGACCGCCGCAGCGTGACGACACGGTGAACTGAGCTGCGCCCGCGCAACGGTCGTTCTGCGCACGCGCGCACACCGGTACTAAGCAACCATACAATACAAACAAACGTCCTAAGTAGTTAGACGTTATTCGGTCGCTGTTTAAATTATTATTCGTACTGTACTGTTGAACTTGAATAGAGTTGTGATTTTTGTAGGCTAACGATGCAACGAACCAGTACAAATAAACGCTGTTATTTGGTCGCTGTCGAAAGCATGGGTCGAAAGTATAGTCGCATCGATAACTTATTAATGCACCCCCAAATGGGGTTGTGATTTCTGCGGCTGTAGAGGACACACTTGGTGTGATTGGTAAGACAATACTAAATCCCTACAATAAGATTTAGTATCGTCAACACAAATCGTCAAGGATCTAGTTACTGGGTTTGCTAGTTTCAAATTACCCGTTACATGTCTTATATGAACTGAACTGCAAAAGAACTTGTATGATCATTACTTCCTTCTTAAATTTAAGAGCAGCGCTCTTGTCGGTGGAGCATTCGCCATCGCTCATTAATCATAATCAATAATCAAATCACCTATCAGAAGCCAGTAAAACAATATTACTTAAAAATAACACAAAATTGTATGTACATTTGAACCATTTCGACAAGCAAGAAGAAGAACATTATAAGCAAAACTAGCTCTACAACAGAAATACAATATTTTCTAAGGCACTAGAACAAGACAATCACTGGCTGAATGAATTTAAATAAAACCCGATTCGATTCCATTTTTAAAACACTATACGGCTCAGTTCACCGTGTCGTCACGCCGGAGCGAGTAAGAATGCGTTTTTAGCGCATTTCTACGAGTACGCAGCGTCGCGTCGCCTGCGCAGCGTGTGCCGCACGTAGTTTGAAAGTTATCTGCTAATGAACAGTATTTAGGCTGGCATTTCGTATAAATGCTTCATGAGGCAACCGCCTGTGATCCAGAATATTCTCACAGAATACCTAACTACCTCTGTTTGAAATCAAATCTAGTTGAAAAACCTCTTATGCCGAGAAGTGATTACGGGTAAGTATAGAAAAGTCGTAAAGATAAGGAATGAATGAAATAACTGTGGCCCAAATAAGCGTAGAGTGGAAAGAATAGAATTGGTACTTTCAGTGCCGGTATATGACCTTAAAGAGATGTAAACAATGTTAATAAAACTGTAGATTTATGTATTCGAGACAGTTGCTGACCGCACCGAGACGGTGGTTTAAAAAACCTACGCTGGTCTATAAAAGTTTGTAGCCCTATTACGGTAACCAAGAGCATGTTATTTGAGGCATTTTAGTATGTGCACCGCGTATCCACGGGCAACCAAAGCTATGTTTAAACGCGTGTTTCGTTGACCACGGGAAGTAGTTAGCAGCTAATACCTGAACTAATTTCTAGCACAAATTAAGGAAACGAACAACGTAATAGCGTTACTCAAGAAGCAGATTGCGATCGGTGCAACGCAGCATCTGGCCGGTGTGAAACCCGGATTTATTATGGCCGTACACTTGTGCTGCGTGAAACTGATCGAACGTGTGATTAGTTTGTGCAAACGAACGGAACGGTCTAGAAATTGTTTCAATTTAATTTGAGTTTCTTTACCCTCACGTACGGATTCATTTCACCCCCACTTACACATACGTAGGTTTCCTTATTGGATTTGTTGACTGGCTTTTACCACAAACATACTTAATTTTTTCATCTTAGTTCTTCTGCATCGTTGAAATATTCTTGTTAAGTCTCGAATTCTGCTGTCAATCTCAAATCTATGTTAATACTGCTTGTGTCGTAAATGTTCATGGCTTCAAATAAATCTGTCATTGTTAATTTCGGTC
>JARACY010003552.1:0-32402 GCA_029255725.1 Scrobipalpa atriplicella | reverse complement strand
TAGCAGATTATACTTTCGATAATTTTTGTATACATGGGACCATATACCGGAAGTAAGGGACAGCGTCCCGTAAACTGATAGGGGTCTCAGTCAACGATACTGACGGTGACGCTGTCCCATACACCCCGTATGATATATTAGTAGAAACAATGTTTTTTTTTTGTATGAAGGGCACTTATTGACCACCCGGAAACTACCCTATTAAATTAAGAGCATAGTTTGGGTGCTTTAATGTATTTAAAGAGAAAATAAAAAAGATCCTCGTAAAGGTGTTTTGCAGCATGTAGCGAGCTCACGTCGGCTGCGAGAAAACCGGGACACGTCATGTGCACGCACGCCTCACCAGGAACTTTATTTGTTGCTAAAGGTTCTTCTACACACAAAGCATCCTATAAAAAAACTGCATTCATTTAGTGAACCTATTATACATACATACATACATAAATTTACGCCTGTATCAGTCTACCATGTCCTTCCATGCTGGACTGGGAGTGAGAGAAAAACATAGAATGTGCCAGCTGCTTATCCTCCCGGGCATGCTGTAAAAGTCAGCTAAGGGATTCGAGGGTTTCAGTATTGTAATTTAGGCGATGGGCTGACAACCTGTCACTATAGCAATATACGCAATCATCTGTAATAACCCTCAAAACTTGTCAAACGTGGCAAAACGAACTTTGTTTAGGTCGTTTTTGCTCTGCCTACCCCATTAGGGATAAAGGCGTGATTATATGTATGTATGTATGTATCAGTCTACACTAGTTTTTTTTAGTAGTAATAATTTGTCTGAAATCTTGCTTGGTTCGATGCATTGATTAACCTATAGAATACATTTAGTTCGTCTCACAGGCGCCAACCGCCTGTGGATTTCACTAACAGGCTTTTACATTAACCCCTTCTGTCATAAATACATTAAAGCACCCAAACTATGCTCTTAATTTAATAGGGTAGTTTCCGGGTGGTCAATAAGTGCCCTTCATACAAAAAAAAAACATTGTTTCTACTAATATATCATACGGGGTGTATGGGACAGCGTCACCGTCAGTATCGTTGACTGAGACCCCTATCAGTTTACGGGACGCTGTCCCTTACTTCCGGTATATGGTCCCATGTATACAAAAATTATCGAAAGTATAATCTGCTATTTTTATATATCAATGAAAGGTATAGGTAAACAAAAATAACACATTTCTTTTCAATCAAATTTTTAGAACTTGAGAGAAGATAATAACAGACAACAGTCGTCATATTGGGAAATATCCATTTTCTCCCAAAATTAAACTTACCTACTATAAAGTTAGTACCTACTTAGAGCTTTAGATTATTTTTGTCATCATTGCGTATGGCTTTCCTGCAAATCCTCTATACTTGAATGTCCAAGTTTTGCAGCCATCTTTCTGCTGCTGCGGTAAGCTTGTGAAGCTCGCTCAAGCCACCGGGAAAACGACGTAGGGGTTTTTTCTTTTGTAAAAGACTGCATACTAGTTAGTCTAAATTTAGATTTAGAGAATTAAGATTTAATTTTCGATACGATCTTTTGATGCTTTATCTCATCGCATCGTCTACCCTGAGCGCTTTAAAGTCTTTCTAGACGTCATTTCAGCTGACTCAGCGTTTGTAATAAATTATCTGCAGGACAGAGATAGATGAGATACGGCACGTTCAAAGGTCAGCGAGTATACTGGATGGATGTATGAGATAGAGGATGTAAACCTTAAAGAAGAAATAACATTTTATAGATATTTTGCACACAAGAGTGCTAAGTTCTAAATAGTATTAGAAATAATAAATCCAAATTTTTGACGAGTATATAACAAATAGCAGATCACTAATTTCACCGCTTAAAACTAATCCACTGTAGCTTAGTTGGTTAAGATCCTTGGGCCAGTTTTCCAAAGACGCGGGTTCAAATCCTGTCGGCGGTTGAAATTTTTGATTGTAATCAATGGATAAAACCCGCTCGACAAGAAGATGAATCACATTTTGTCACTAATACGAGTATTTGCATAATTTTCAAAGCTGGTATTGAAAATTTTGAAGAAATGAAACAGATCTTTTGATTGTGAGAGGGAGACCAAAGTACCAATGATCTGTACAAAAAACAAAGAAATGCTTGTCCCAGTCCCAGTATCTAAAATTAAAGACTATTCACGTGTATTCCACAAATGTTAAGAAAAAAACGCGACATCAAAAATATTTTTTATATCTAGTCTAAGTACATATTTTTGCGTGTGTTTTTAACATCAGCGGGGTAGAGCAAAAAGTCCTCATATCCGTTTTACAATATTTTGCATTTAACATGAAACCAACACCGTGTTTGTTTTGTTTTGTGTATTTCTGCTGGTGGCACTTTATTTCCGAACCATGAAATGTGTATTTTTGCATCATTTTGCTTTGCACTTCTAACTAACGTTTTGATGTTTTCATTTCTATTGGAATAAAACATCAACACTCAGCTTTTAAAGAGAAGAGAGTATTTTTTATTTATTTAAATACAGATCGTCAACATTAATTAAGTTAAGCTAACTACCTATATGTCTACATATTAAACTAAACAATCAATCTTTTTTCTCCAAATTTTTCAACAAGAGATTTATGAGTCGTTTCTGCAATCTCGTGTTCTCTTTTGTATTTGAATATTCCGGCTTTGCTTTCCCGCCGTCGCGTTTGATCTCCTCAACTAACATCATAACTCTGATCTTGAACGACCGCACTTGTTCCTCGTCCATTGAATCTAGTTCTGGTAGAAGGCTGAGAAGGAAGTACTTTATAGCGTTTTTTTCTGAGGGCCCGTGTGATAATAGTTTTCTGTGTTTGGTCTTCTGATTAGTCGTTGTGTAGCTTTTCGTCTGCATACGTCGCTGTCGCATGTTTGGTGATATTGCAGGCTTCTCTATATCTATCGGAATACTATTAAGTGGATCTGAACTTTGTTCATTGTCGTCGTAATCTGGCTCGACCTTTATTGAAAACATGTCATGTTGCATTTCATCTTCAGTTTGTTCCATGTTCATTGTAATTTGTGGTTGTATATAAGAAATATCAGATTGTTCAATTTTCATGTTAATTTGTGGTTGGACATAAGAAATATCAGCTATTTCTATGTTGCTCAAATCTACACCGAGTGGCTTCAAATATGGAAGGAGGAAGTGGAGATATTTGGTTAAATAATACGGTCTCTTCGCTCTCCCGCCGTTTGTTTGCCTCAAGCTACGTACGAAAGACGACCTTATGTTTTTCCATTTGTCTTTGCATTCGTATACTGCAACAGAAACAATATGAATAGTTTGTATAACGAAACGAGGTACTAAATCAATCCTAAATAACTTGGCCTGGTAACGCACGGACTAACTAAATGGAAATATCGGTTCGATTCCCAAACTTGATATTTGTGAATTTATCACATTGTGAGATTTTTCCAAGTTTTGTTAGGTTGCATTGCAGGCTGAATCACCTGATTGTCCGAAAATAAAAAGGATTCCGTGGTTCAGAGGGCACGTTAAGCCGTCGGTCCCGGTTACTGTCTTTGATAGGTCGTTACACAAACCATATCAGAGGCATATTAGCTGCGCTATTAGGTGGTTTAGAAACTCTGACACCAGTGTACCTACATCGGGTCGATCGACTCCAAACCCACACAAAAAAGAAAGAGAGAGCAATTTTGCAAGGTCGAAATTTAGATTGGCAAAATTGCATAAAGTTCTGCAAGAAGATTGCCTACTAGTGTACTATTAATTCAGTCGGTCGGGGCATAGCACAGATATCCCTATATCTAAATTAAACGACTTTATTGTTTTGTTATTCGATTACGTAATATAAAATAAAATCCGCGCATAAGTCGGCCTTACTGCTTATAATTCTATGGGTTCATATTTGGCGCCACAAGTTGTGGCCCACAACGTATCTACCTATACGACGCGTTTCGATTTTACTCCGTGTGTGTAGTCGTGTCGTGTCGCGCCACTTCGAGTGTGATGGTAACATTGTGCTTTGTAAAGATAAACAAGGTAGAATGCGTTACTGACCTGACAAATTGACGATTGCAGCGACTTCCGACCAGGCTTCGTCGAGGACATCCTTTCGGTTGTACTCCGGCAGGGTATGGTTGTAAAGACATGGCCGTTTCTCTATCTCGTGGACGAGCGGTATTTCGTAAGACATGTTGCGTCGCGTGTGCCGCGCGGCGTACTGCCTCGTGATTGGTTGCGGCGCGGCGCGGCGCAGCGTCGCGTGGCGCCCCGCTCCCCCCGCCCCGCGTCGTGTTCGCTCGGTTCGTCGCAGCGCCTCGCCGCGCCGGCGTCATATTTGCCGCGCGACTGGTAGGTAGGTAGGTGTTGCCAGAGCAATTTACCAGTTGCGTTATTTATTTACCGCATTCAGTTGCATTGCGGATACTCGTATGTTGTCTTTAAATTATATTTCAAAGAAGTTTTTAACCTAACCTAAGTAACAATTTGAGCCTTTTGAACTGAACAATGAACTTAGGGACCATAATTTTGTTTGAAAAGTCTCATTTTATTTTTCTATTAATTACGGAAAGTTGTTTGGTTTCATGAGTAGTAGAGTAGGTATGACTAGTATGTACCTACCTATTAATTATTATATGTATTTAATTATTATGTGTCGACTTAAAATAGTAATATTATTCTGAATTCAATACATAGGTCCTACATCTACATACTTTCAGATATCAAGGAATCGGTACAACTGCATCACCTTCTGCGGTTACACCGGCGGCGGCGGCCAGCAAGGCCTTGATTTTATGTTTACAGTAAATTCTTTAACTGGTGCAGGGAAAGAGGAAAGTCAGTCATTCATTTTATTCGTCGCATTTAAACAGACCACAAATCTTGAATGTTGGAAGTCCATTAGTGGAATGTAGGTTAAGTGCCGTCCCACTCCCACGATCAAAGCGATGACACCGCGCTGCAAAACGATGACGACGCGGTGGAAAGCCAAGCGCTGATCTTATTATCATTCTATGGTATCTAAGGAGTAGAATGAATTAACACTTATGGCTCGTATTTATAAAGCGATCTCAAGATTGAGAGCAATATTAAGTACGGATTTGACAGGTCGTTTTGTACTGAAATGACATTTTGATACGAACTCAAACTCGCTGTCGCTCTTGAGAGCTGATTATAAATACGGGCCTAAATGTTGTGACTTACCAAACGCTCGCGTGCCAAATGGTGTGAACTGTGTGAAGGTCAATATTTCGCTAGAAACTGGGGATTTGTTTTAAAACCAGCCTAAATTGAATTCTATAAATACGAAAACTGTACTAGATATACAAATTTATTTTTAATTTATTCCTTTGTGGGTTATTGCGCGCGTAGCAACGCGCTTGCTGTTTTATGCTGCGCTATGTCACGGCGAATGTGCGTCGTCCATCGGCCACGAAAATAATGCCGGTAATATACTTAATAATAAATAATTTTAAAGCTTATTATTGAAAATGCTTCTGGCTTAATGAAAAGAGGAAAATCAGAAGCTTACTGTTTAAAATATTTTAAATGCCTTACCTGAATGAAAGTCACGAGGAAATGTTCCAAACTTATTAACTCTCAGAAATAAAATAGAATAGAAATGAAAAGGTTCCCTTGTTTCGCAGCAGGTGTGCATTTTTAGCTTTATACTCTGTATTTACGAGAGCCACGTAAAAGCGTCATAAACTAGCATTAATAAGGAATTGTGTACAAAAAGTTTAGATGGAAAACTCAGGGAAGTCCAATAAAAATGAAATGCGTCGCGTCTTTGACGTGCACATTGTTAGTAGAGGGCATGACGATTTTTTATTATGATCAAGTTAAAAATTCTTGCTACGTTAACAAAGTTTTTTTCTGTTGTACAATGATGTAGGCTAGATAAGATAAGATAAGAAGATAAGACTAACTAACTATGATTAACATACATACATACATACATACAAAAATCACGCCTTTTTTTCCCTAGAGGGGTAGGCAGAGCAAAAACGACCTAAACAAAAGTCGTTCCGCCACGTCTGACAAGTTTTGAGGGTTATTACAGATATTTATGTATATTGGTATAGTGACAGGTTGTCAGCCCATCGCCTATAAATTGCAATACACTTAAGCCCTCGAATCCCTTGGCTGGTTTTTACAGCATGCCCGGGAGGAGACGCAGCTGGCACATTCTATGTTTTTCTATCGCTCTCAGTCCAGCATGGAAGTATGAACTATGATTATTTTTTTTTTTTTTGAGTTCTGTCGAAATTTATTATTATTCTACAAAAAGAAACAGAATTTAAAAGAACATAGTATTGCTATGGACACTCACAACACTCATTAAGATTTCTTTACAGGCCGCCTAACGTAATTTTGATATAAATATTTTTAAATTAAGGTTTGTTTGTTACCAACTCTTTCTTTTTTAATTTGTCGTTAGACCCTCATCTCACAAATAAGGGGTGTAAGAACGAAAACGGACATGAACTCCCTGAACAAACAAAGTTACATTTTAAGGCTCGTATTTATAAAGCGATCTCAAGATTATAAATAAATAAAAATAAATAAGATTGAGAGCAATATTAAGTATGGGTTTGACAGCCCGTTTTGTACTAAAATGACATTTCTGATACGAACTCAATGTAGCTGTCACTCTTGAAAGCTGTTTATAAATACGGGCCTAAATAAACAGGTCTTGGTTTTGTAGAGAGAGAGCAAACGTAATTATAACAAATGAAAGCAAAGAGAAAAACTTTTTACGCAGACGTTGTTTTACGAAAAGCTTTACTGGTGCTATGAAATAGTTATAATATACAATGGTAGCAATTCAGCGTTGCAAAAAACACGACTTAACTTATATAAATCTACTATACCTGTAATTTTATATCATGAGAGAACAGATAGGGAGGGCAATAATATCAGTATTGCAATTTAGGCGATGGGCTGACAACCTGTCACTATAGCAATACACATGACCATCTGAATTTAACCCTCAAAACTTGTCAGACGTGGCGGAACGACCTTTCGGTCGTTTTCGCTCTGCCTACCCCATTAGGGATAAAATCGTGATTTATGTATGTATGTATTTATCGTATGGCATTATTTGCTGCGAGGTTCAGAGGACAGGTGCAGCAGCCGGTTTTTGTTGCACTCTTAGCACCGCCCGGGGTCACGTGTAGGGTTTTTAAGATAGTTCCTACGGACGTGGAGCAACATCGACCAGTAACGACCACTATTAGAAACAGTGGCCGGGACCGACGGCTTAACGTGCCCTCCGAAGCACGGAATCCGTTTTCTTCCAGACAATCAGGTGGATTCAGCCTGCATTGTCCTAACCAAACTGGGGAAAATCTCACAAAGTGATAAATAGACAAATATCAACTTTGTGTTGTGTTCCTCCCCTGGGAATCGAACCCAGGACCTCTGGATCGTGAGCCCATGGCTCAGACCACCAGACCACGGAGGCAGTTGCACTACTGCTCCACATTACCCACCCTACTTGTACTTTACTTAATCCTGCCGTCGAGATTTCTTTCTTTAGCCGGCTGAAGATTTTTTTCCGGGATGAAAGGCTCTCATTAGGCTTATAAAAGACTAGCCAGGTGATGGGGCTTCCTTTGTAGGTCAGTTTAATAAAATATACAGGGACTATAGGCATTATTAGGTAATGTAAAAGTGTATTTGTTTGTGATTTGTCCTTGTACCATATTTTACAGAACGAGTTTACTAGATCAAAACTGAACAATTAACAAAAGACAAAAGAATAAAAAATATATAAAAATCACCGTCACTGCGAATTTAGACACGGTATTGCCGAAACGAAGAAAAACAACGAGAAGAAAAGGTTCTAAGCTTGTCCTTCACAAGTAGCTTTGTTTTATCCAATGTTTTTTGGGATAGTTGTGTGTCTGTTACATTACATATCAAGTGTTGAGTCTGTATCCCTAGTAAAAAGTCACCTTGTATGCCTAGTTTCGTGATCCATTTGTGGGCTTTTAGTATTAACAGCTTTACCGCGAGCAACGGCGAGGGAAACACACTGTTACTAGCTATGGCGTAGTAAAACGTAGTAGGCAGTATCTAGTTACAAACTCTACGGCGGCCGTGATGCTTTTTAAACTCCAACAAAAGTAGGCATTGGCCCCGATTCGAAAACTAACACACTTAACTAAAAAAAAATAACACAAATATTTCAAGATGAATTGAGAACCTGCTTCTTTTTTATGGAAGTCGGTTAAAAATAAAACCACGTACCTAAGTGTTTATTTGGTTTCTTAATTTTATAAGAACGTTTAGAAGCGCCGAATTAACGTACATATGAAATTCGAAAACCGAAAAACACATTGGTACGTGGTGGGATTCGAACCACGACCTCCTGCACAGAAGGCCGCGGCCCTATCCACTACACCATCCGGGCTACTCTCGTTACTATATAAGTATTCATTTTTTTTTTATAAAATGGGACACTGTACAATTATTGTATCATGTACACAACCTATAATCTTTCGGGGGTAGGTAAATTGTCAACTGAATTCATTAATATAGTAATATTGTATTAAGATGCTCAGCAATATTTTCAGCGTCCACCTGAAAAAATATGGCTTCATAAAATATTTCGTCGAGTGTACGTACAGTAAGCGCAACAGATAACTGTTGCGCGCTGCACTTGGGGGCCCGTGATGTTGCCAGCCTCTACCATTTTACCCTTCTTTTGGGGACATTTCTGTTGGAGACTTAGTTTGTAATATTTAACAAATATGAAGAAATGTATAAAGCATTCAAGTGATTGCATTTTTTATGCCTTTTCATATTAAAAAAAGTAATCAAAAAGTTAAGTTATCAATCATAATAAAACTCACACTTTATTTTATCAATAACCACTATAAAATAATAACGACTCAACATATTTTTAGACAACCTTTCGAAAACGAATAAAAGAAGTAATAACACGTTTTATGACCGTGAATTTTCCACCTACGAACTGAATGGAACGCACAGACGCTAGCATGTCGTAAAGATAAGATTCGGGATCGTAACTTCAGTGCCCAAAAAATATAAAAGTCGAGTCGATATCATAAATATGTTTTGCGGTTGGGTAACTTGATTTAGGGCTGGCATCCCTGCGGGTTCGTAGCCAGTGTCTACGAGGCGCTACGAAGTGTCGGTCGCGCGTAGCAGCTGTAGCCGCTAGCTACGGATGTACGTTGTACGTTGTTCGTAACGTTTTCGCTCGGTTTTGTTCCGAATTGGGCCAAGTGTCGGTGGGAAGCTCTAATGGTGGGTTAAGCGGTTGACACTATTTGTTTTCAAGTGCAGTGAGAATAGTACTTAAAAGATGTAATAAATATTATAAAGAAAATAAGAAAAGAATATATTGTGAGTATTCAAAAAGAAACTTAAAAATATTACAAAACAAAGTAAAAAAGTTTTTCACTTAATAAATGAAAATCATATATAAATCAAAACATTTTCGTGAGTTTATAAAATTTATAAAACCAAATAATTTGATTCAAATATAAGTGAATAAAATTAATATGACATCAGAATTATGTGAGTTTTCAAAGTGAGCTTATTTCATTTTCTGCGTTAATAATAAAATTAATAGTTTCTAACCATTATTTTATTATGGTTCCAGGAAGCCGACCCCGTGAGATACGGGAAAAAGGCTAGGACGATGATGGTTCCAAATGTGAAGGATGATTTTTTTTATTATTTATGGCCGGTAAAACGTTACGTAAATATGTTGCTTCTTTTTATAAATAATTTCGATTTTACGACAGGACGAGAAAAAGGAAAGTTGATAAAAATGGATCACTGGATTAAACAATATTATGAAAATAAACTGCCTCTTTAGTTATTCAGAAATTAAAGAAAATTAAAACAAAAAATGTAAATTACCTAAATACGTTTAGACGCCGAGGTGAATTTTAATTAAACTCTGGATTCTGGGTTGCTCTTCATTTATTCAGTTTTTAGGCATTTAATAAAGACCGTTTCAAATAAAGTCACGCTTTCATCTCTCACGGGGTTGGCAGAGCGCAAAACGCACCATTCATACCTTTCAGGACGGAACTTCCGTTGTACAATTGTACTTACTTATACAATATGTAACATAAAAAAAAAGTTTTGTCTTTCCATACTAAATGCGCTATTAGCTGATGCATTTTGTATGGAAGGTCAATTATTTTTTTTCGTTTTTCGACCTATGTTCCTTAGGGAAAGTTGTTCAGTTTCATGGGTAGATTCACACATTTTACGATGCATATACTCTTTCTGTTACACGTTGTATATGTTGAACTTCCATTGTATGGGGAATATTATAATAATTATATATTAATTAATACGTTCAGCATACGCTAGCTAGATACTGATTGCAATACATTAATGATCAATTCACACCGGGAAGCGACTTTCAAGAGCGTGATTATAAATAAAACTTTATTTACTTTGTTTAAAAGTTATACATTTCATTGACAAAACTCGAAAAATACTCACGATGCGCCGCGCTACGCCGCCGCCGACTTCGTAGTACAATAAGATGTATCTTCAAGCAGCTTCGCGTCACGTCGCTTTCCGGTGTGAACTGACCCTTAACCCTCGGTTCCCTCTACTGATTTCTATAGTAGCAGCTGAAACATTCTATGTCTTTCTATAAAGCTCCGAGTCGGTTGGACAAGGCAGAAATTTTAGTAATAGTAATAATAAACAATTATGTATGATACACGACTGAATTTTAACAGCGATTGAAATACCACATTTCAGTCTCTGTTTCCAAATGTCTGCCCATCATTTGCAGTTCTCGTTGTGGTTTCAATTTTGAAACCACTGACAAAGCCAACAAATTATATCGTTCATTTTGCATTGGTTTAGCTTTAAAGTGTTAATTATTCACGTAAACGGGTGATTCTCAAAACGCGCCAAAAATCTGTTCAATTTTGTTTTTTCTAAGCGTTTTTCCTGTCTAAAGTCCATGTCGGTGGTCTGTTCAAAATCAACCTTTACAAGCTTCCTAAATAAAATAATTGCTTATAACATTACCCCGGCTGGGTTTAAATTATCCTAGATACTACTTTCAATTTCATTAAATAATATTATACCTTTTACTCTCTGCCTATCCCGTAAGGGATAAAGGTTTATGTAGACTTTGTGTGTGTATGTTTGTCTATGAATACAAACAACCAAGCAAAGAAGTATATTTTTGAAGTCTTCGGCTTCGCAAATGTACGAAAAAACACCTTATCCCAGATTATGACGTCATTCAGTCGGAAACTAATCAGATTATCTTAAGAATTCTCCTTGTGGATTATTTGTTTCTATACAGGGTGTTAAGATTAAAACACGTTTCAAGGCGTTAGCTTCGCTTAATTTATGTATTTAGGTACCATACTTAAGCTGGTTAAGAAACAAAACTTTGTTGCTATCTTAATCAAAATATCTCTACATTAATCACATAAAACAAATTAAAATTACAGCTATTAATAATTTCAAACTAAATACGAGGTAAGGCCCTATTACTTTTAGGCCCGTATTATAATCAGCTCTCAAAAATGACAGCTAGTTTGAGTTCGTATCAGAAATGTCATTTCAGTACAAAACGACCTGTCAAATCCATACTTAATATTGCTCTCAATCTTGAGATCGCTTTATAAATACGAGCCTTAGAGATCTCTTTCAGATTACATAAAGAAATTATACAAAGGCAAGTGACTGAGTGTTGTCTAGCTAAGAATGTAAAAAGCATTGACAGCGTGTTGAAAGGAACCTTCGGCGCTGAACTTTACGCAGGTGTAAAATACACCAGGGCCCTGTTTTATCAAGCTACAGGCCACAAGTTACAGGGGGTAAAGCGGCAACACCAACCAAATTTACTCTATTAGTTGGTGTTACCATTTAATTTATTAAATGTTGAAAATGTTGCCGCTCTTTTCCCTGTAACTTGTAGCCTGTAGCTTGATAAAACGGGGCCCTGGCATCAATAATTTGAACACATGTTACCATCCTTCTGCTTTACTATACTTTTGTTTCACCCTGTATAAACTTACATAGATATAGTGTGATTATTTATTTAGGTTCTAATGAGACTCATTAGCCGCTTAGCTGGAGTACTCCAAAAAGCTTTTACTCTTAAAGGTTTGTGGTTAGTTTGTCATATAATTGAATTACTATGAGTGACATGTATGAAATTCTTTGAAGTGGAAATAAAAATGCATTGAAATATGAATTGAATATCTTTTTGAATAGATTTAAGTTGAAAAATAGGAAGCCATTGAGTAAAGACCGTATTTGGCAGATATAGAGGGTAGTCATACTCACATTTTGACATTACGTACCTACTTAATGAGATGTTAAATTAGGTACATTACTGACCGTGAGAAAATTAGTTTTAGTGTATTGCGATAGGATTCGTAGGGTGACAATCCAACACTAGAGCAATACACTACAAATTTTGTTCGTTCTAAAATTAATTACCCCTAAAACTTCATAGATTGTGAGTCGTTGAGGACGTTTTGACTACCCTGTAAGGGATACAGGTGTGAGTTTAAGTAGACATAGCGAGAAAATAACTTTTTTTAAATGGTTCTTGCCCTGGATGTGTCGTCTCAACATACTTCCCAAATGGAAGCTACCCGATGCGACACGACACGCATTTTCAAGAGCGATACAATATAGAACTTTATTTTCTTCGCAAAAAGATAGATATTTCAATAAAAAGCTCAGTGCAGTCTGTCACATTGTGATATAAAGAGATACATCTTCCAGCAGTTTCGAACCGCATATTTATTTGCCAACTCTATCTGAAAATACAGCTGGTGTTATTTTCCGCGCGTCGGATATGACACACATAACTTTGGCTTGACAATTGAAATTCATTCTGGAGAGATACAGCGAATTATATACCGTAAATAGGAACGCACGTTTTGGCCTAGAACCGAGGAGGGTATGTTACGTGTTCGAACGAGTAGTGGTTCAATTCATATTTGAAACTATTAGTTCAACATCTTTCTAGGGTTTTTAAATTATTTCTTCTTTTTAGTAAATACTATTTTGGAATTAAAAGGAGAGGTAACTATTAAACGAAAGAGATAAATTGTACCTACCTATTTTTGAGTTTCGATCGCCTTACACGTGGATATAAAATTAAAGAAATTCTTCTTTTTTATTGATAAATGGGTTTACGTTGACTCTGTCTTTGGGTCAGGGATGACAAAGACAGAGTCGACGATGTTTTTTTTTTATTGATAATGGGTTTACTCTTGACTCTAGTGTGGGTCAGGGACGACAAAGACAGAGTCGACGATAGAACGAGCTCATCTAAAAGATGCCTGTTCACTTTAACTTTGAGGGTATTGCATTGTAATTTAATGTATTAAAAATTCGTTGTGACTTTTGTAAAAAAAAAAAAACCGGTAATGTCACGGCATATATCAAAATACACACATCGCTCGTTTCGTCTAATAAACAACATGATTTCTTCTTGTACAAAAATACTTGTGTATGCTCTGAGCACCCATCAAGGCAAAGTAATGTCTATCTCCCAAATGCTATTTAATCTTACACGCTGTGTGCTCCTGGATACGTGCGTGGGCGTTCGTGAATGATATTGTCACAATGAGAAGTGCCTCTGTTTCTAAAACAGTAATAGACCGACTGGGAATAGACTTGTATTCACTTACGGGATAAGCAGAGCATTAACGGCTTATTATCCATGAATTATTTTACTGTATACAGGATACCTACTATAAAACTAAAATAGTTCATAAACATCGTTCATTTAGTCTATTTTTGTTTTACCAACACCAATTTGCGCAGATTTTGCACCCCGATGTTTTCATAAACCCCTACCCTAGTTAAAAAAACGCGTTGTGGTTAATTTTTACCATCTCTTTTTTCATATAGCTAACATAAACTTGTAGAATCGACTCGAAAGCAAAATAAAAAGCAAAACGAGTGAAATTCAATCCCGCAGTTGGCGTTTGGTTTTGATTACTAGACCACGATAAACCAGCTGCAGTTTTATTTCCAATCCGACTGCAGATCGTTCTAGTCCGACTGACAGAATCAATAGCTGCTGATAGCTGAGTTTTTTTGCACTTACACAGCTTTTCCTGTTTTCTATATAGGGTGCTACGTTTTAGCTGATACAAAAAGTTAAAATTGCTGCACAGATCATTACTACTTTGATGTCCTAACAAAGCAAACTAGAAAGAACAGCACAAAGTTGTTATTAAGAATTGGACCACAGAGGAATTGAATTCTCTTGTCTAAGTAGTGAGTACTTCCTATATATTGTATATTTTTTAAAACTTCAGGATTTTACTTACTTAAACAATATAACATTTTAGAAACTTTCTGAGTACTGCTGACGATTCTGCGATTACAATTTAAATAAACGATTATTTTTATTTTACGACGGACCTTTGGGGCCAAGGCCCTTCTGATAGGCTCTAAAAAGATATCGTCTACAAAGTGTAGGCTTTTATAATGCTATAGGTATACGGTAAAAAAGTTCTGCCTATACATATGCACGTATATATAACAATATTTATTATACAACATAAAACAGATAGGGTATATGCATTCGAAAGGATATGAACCTGCCAAACAACTTTCCTTAAAGAACATAGGTCGAAATACGAAAAAAAAACTGACTTTCCATACTATTCGTGCTATCAGCTGTTGCATTTTGTATGGAAGGTCATTCTTTTTTATTATTTCGACCTGTGTTCCTTAGGGAAAGTTGTTCAGTTTCATGGGCAGGTTCACATCTTTTCAGGTGCATACTATTATACACTTTCTGTTACACCCTGTTTAGGACAAACAAGTGTGATAAAATCTATGCTATGTACTATCTATCGATTGGATATTCAAATCGACGGACGAACCGATGAAGTTTAAAATTGAAGCTGAATAAATAGTTTAAGCTATGTATTATTATATTATTATTTATTTATTATTATTAAGATTAATTAACCTTTCTTCTGTTTAGTTTATGCACTGCTCTGTTTCAATACTAATCTCCTCTACCCAAAGGTTGTCTGGTAGAGATCGCTCTAAGCGATAAGGCCGCCTTTGCGCGAATTATTGTTGGAATTAATTTTGTGTATGTTTATATTTTTTTGTGTGCAATAAAGAGTTACTTACTTACTTACTTACTTAAGAACCGTAAAAATAATATTTTTACATTTTTCAACATAAAATTTGTATTTAACTTTGTACTACACGCGGCAGATTCAATTCCTTTTTTGTTATGTTTTAAGCTCGTATTTATAAAGCGATCTCAAGATTGAGAGCAATATTAAGTATGGATTTGACAGATCGTTTTGTACTGAAATGACATTTCTGATACAAACTCAAACTCGCTGTCACTCTTGAGAGCTGATTATAAATACGGGCCTATGTCCCAAATATCAATGAACTGTAGGCAAGTAAGTTTATCTCCAGTACACAGTTTGACTTTCCACCTTCCTAGATACACCTATATGGTATGCAAGTGCTTCGCTCTTGTGAGCTTAGCTTGTTTGGATCGGAACGGAATCCAACTCTTTAAGAGAAGCCGGTTAGGCACAATCTCCTCAGAGTGGTCCTCCCCGCAAGGAGGCCTTTCCCACGTGTATCCCTGTCGAGATAAAGCAATGTCTACACCTATATGTACCGTACACCTGGGTCAAATAGTTGGATCCGTCCGTCTCTTTGTAGTCTATTGGCTTGGGACGACACCTATAATCGAAGTACGAGCCCTCAATCTATCTTAATCAATTTACTTCCTTTGTGTTGTGTCCTGCTCTTATACCTTTCTATTTCATGTGTACGAATGATGGCAAAAGAGTATTTTTTTCGAACATAAAAGATTTTTAACTTATTGTACACACAGCCAAGGAATAAGGAACACAAGGCCGCTAAAGTTATCTCTGAAAATAAATTATGGCTTTTAAAGAAATTTAGTATAGGTACTTGTGCAGTTTGCTAACCTGCATAATTATACGAAATTTCATGAAAATCCATAAATTATTTTCAGAGTTTTTAAATTATCTTCATCCGTTACGAGCGGCACTATGTACATTTCTCCTAGACATACTGTATCTATCATAAGTTCTGTTTAGGATAATAGATTTATGACAATAACAGTTTGAGATTTGATCTATACAGGAAAGTATAATGGATGGTGATAAAAAGACTAATTATTATAATTCCAATAATTAATTTTCCAGCGAAATAATAATATTCACATTTTTTAACTATTACACGTTTTATGAATAGTAACGCCACATACTAATCAAACCATAGAGGGCATAAGTGTGTTTTAAAGTATTACTCCTTGGTACTGCTTATAATAATGTAGGTATATTATCTACGCTCCAAAAAAAAACATTATTATATTTTCATATTGTGTACAGTCCTAATCCATAATTTATGACATCATTCATGACGTTTTAAATTGTGTAGGTATGTAGATGATATTTTAGTATTAAAACGCTACAGGGTGTCGTAAATAACTTAGTAAGTAATGTCATAAATATTACGCACAGGGAGTCATTTATACCTATTAGCCAAATTAGGCATCCAATTTTAAATAAAGTTACGTAGGTATAAATGGCAATGTATGAAGGTAAATACTGAACTCGGTCATCTGTATGGATATTTTAACTATAATTAAATAATTGGGATTATTGATGGAAAGGAAAGAAACATTCTACCAGTACTTATACTTTAGGTATCTACATCAAGTACCGTAACTGAAAAAAGATGATAAAGGCAGTTTTGTTAAATCGATAAGTTGATAAAAGGTTCTCAATTGACAAGGTTATCATCGCCAAAGTTACCTATACAGGTTGTAAAGGATTTCTGTAACTTTTTTAGACAAAAAAAATAATAATTATGATTTTTGTAAACAATGAAACTACTATTTTAAAACGAGAATAAAACAAAATGTGAAGAGTGGAGAAAAAGTAGGTACAGAAAATATAGAATATTTAATAATAAAATATATCGATTAAGTGGAGATGTATTCGCAACCGACGATGAAATAGATTTATTGCGAACAAGAAATTGATCTACAGCAATTGTGGCGGACTCTAAAATCCAATTTGCCCTATGTCCCATCTGCGTAATTGTGGGATTTCTGTGCGTAAACGAGGCTTATTCCGTTCAGACAAAGACGTTGATCCAAAGCCTTTTAATAAAACCGCGGTAGGTACAATATCTGCTAAAACTTCGGTACATATATACCGGATGTAAGGGACAGCTTCCGTGCTGATAGGAGTTGCTCAGTCAACGAAACTGAACAATTTTCATATTAAATTCTTTCAGGAATCGAAAAAAAAACATACTTCCCCATACCAAATGAGCACCTCGATCAGACATTTTGTATGGGGAAGCAAAAAAATAATTTCATTTCCTAAAAGAATTTCTTTGTAAAAGTTGTTTAGTTTCTAGGCTATAATAAATACGCGACGAGATATCTCTCTGATGTGACATAGGCTAATAAAAGAAAAAAAGATCACTTAGGGTCTTATTTATAAAGCGATCTCAAGATTGAGAGCAAAATTAAGTATGGATTTGACAGACCGTTTTGTACTGAACTGACATTTCTGATACAAACTCAAACTCGCTGTCACTCTTGAGAGCTGATTATAAATACGGGCCTTAGACTAGTTTTCACATCAAAAGTTGTACATGGAACCTTTCGTCGTCACCAAAACATACGTTTTACATTATTTATGAAATCATGCGATACATGCCTGGAGCAAAACCATGCGCAGCTTGATTTAAGCCTACTCTACTCAATATTGCGGGTGTTCTAATAAAATCCTAACCCCTTAATCCAGCCCTTTTGTAACTCCGCCAGGTATAATGCCTAAGATAAATCTACAAGTTTGTTTTAACTCGTTACAACGCTCAAGACTTTAAGAACAAGGTTAAATTATAAGAAACACTTTAAAAGGAGACAGTTTCTGAGCAGCTTTTGTGTTACTTAAGTATTGTAGCAATAAAGAGCTATAAGATTTTTTAAATTTCTAAGAAACGATGTAACTAAAATCATCGAACACTTGTTTTTCAAACGCGATTGTTTTTCACATTTCACTTTCTACTGAATGGGATTTCAGGAGGAAATGAGATAATTTCCCGCGGTAAAAAATGCTGTGCTACAACGTAAATTTTAATCGGTGCTAGATTTTTAAAATAGTCTTTAAATTTCTCGGTACCAATCATCATTATTAATTACCGCATTTATTTATGCAATTTTCTCCATGTCCCCTGAAACACGACTGAATTATGCAAGAAACATAAGTGTTTCTAGACTGATATAGAACACAATTACATTAACCCTGAACGTAGTATAAGCCCAGGCCAGACACGATAGTCTGATAGTCTAAATATAGCCAAACGTGGGATAAAAATACTCAAGAAGTAGAACTTTGAGTTCGTAGTATCTTAAATAACTAGGAGATTGGAAAAGAACTTCGATTCCAATCAATAAAATACTGGATTTGAAATATTTTTTAAAATGGATCTGTAATTTTTGGTCTGAGGTTATTAAATTAGAAAATAGATTATGAACCTCTTTTTTATAAATAAACTCCTTCTTAAAAATCAATAAAATATCCTTGTTAAATATCCTCTATGTGTGAAGTTGATCAATCCGTAGTAGGCCCAAGTGGTCGACTAAGCCCCGCCCGCCCTATTCCAGGGTAAACTCGTATCCCTTGGTGGGGACGTATGTGAGCTGATAATGATGACAATAGGTAGATAATAAATAGAAGTACTGAAATAGGGTACTTTTTACCACAGGTAAAGTATGCCGCAAAAGAGATGATTCCGGTACTGGCCTGAAACGTAAGTTGAAAAGATACAACATTTTTGTTTTTGATATAATATAAAACTTTAATTAATAAGTCATTGATCAATCTCAATAAATGTCATATTTAAAGGTCAAACAAATAATAAAAAGTGGGCATTATAGTCATTGATCCTAGTAACAAAGTGGTACTTATAAAAGTTAGAGTAGAGGCTAAACTCTATAATAGACTTAGGTCTGCTCGCCCTGTTTAACAAGCTCACTAGCTAACAGATCTTGTTAGGAATAAGTACTTTGATAAAAGTATTAGGAGTATAAAGTTCTTTGAAATATTTAATGAGTTTTATTTTTCAAATTTAGATTCGTAGCACTAAACTTTATATTAAATTTAGATCAGCTTTTTAAAGAAAAGAAAAACGTAGAATGGAATAGGCACATTGTGAAAACTCACAAAGTCCGAAGCACAGTAAATTGACAACTTCTATTTACAGGATATCAATTTGAAATGAACACTAAAACAAAACAAACGCTCAAAAACCAAATAACAAAGATCCGATTAAAGAAGTAAATACTAGTATATAACAAATAAAAAAAAAATGCTCAACGGAACAGCTGACAAATCTTCCCTCCAATCTTCCCCCGTGAAAGTATCAACGTCACCAGTACGGGCTTCTCCAAGCCCTGTGAGAGCGCCACCATCGCCACTAAAGTCCTCTCTATCAAGCTCAGCTAGGCAAAGATCGCCCCGGAAATGCCAGTTTGCCGCCCCCGTAGAAGACGCGGGCGACAAGTGTGGGACATCGTGGCTGTGTCGCAGGGGAGCGGCACAGGAGCCCGAGCCGGAGAGGTCCCCTGGACCCAGCGCGGCGCTACCGCATGGGGAGGACTCCGCGCCTCCGCCTAAGAACTGCTTCAGACTGGTCATGTTGGGGTAAGTGATGCTCAGCTATTTCTAATTTTAAACCTACTTTCTAATCCTTATTATTGTTCATTTTGGGTAACACTCAGCTATTTTAACTGTTTTTTTACTGTTAAAAAATGAGTTGTTGTAGAGATAATACTACAGCAGCTGCAACATTCCACTGCGACACCATCGCCCTTGAAGTCATTTCTATCAAGCTCAGCTAAGCAAAGATCGCCAGTTTGCCGCCCCCGTGGAACACGCGGGCGACAAGTGCAGAACAGTATTGACGTATAGGTTTAAATCCTGCAAAAAATACCAATACCTACGAGTATATTTTCTATTTTTAGTTTTTAGAAATACTTCCATGCTGGACTGGGAGTGATAGAAGAGCATAGAATGTGCCAGCTGCATCTCCTCCCGGGCATGCTGTAAAAATCAGCTAAGGGATATGAGGGTTTCAGTATTGTAATTTAGGCGATGGGCTGACAACCTGTCACTAATAGCAATATACAGATCCATCTGGAATAACCCTCAAAACTTGTCAGACGTGGCGGAACGGCCTTTGTATAACTAGGTCGTTTTCGCTCTGCCTAACCCCATTAGGGATAACGGCGTGATTAATGTATGTATGTATGTAGAAATATAAAGGTGGCTTCTTTTGAGGAATGCGGTTGCAGAGGAACTATGTGTCTTATTATTCTTACCTATCGTTTCAACAAAAATTTTCGTTCTAATAATATTATAATATAATTATTCAAATTAAGCAGTACTAGCGTATTTTCAGTTGGCATCATTTCCAGGTCACCCCTTGTCAATGTCGCGTCGGAATGATTTGGGTCTTGGCATTGAAGCATTCTTGATTTGGCCGTGACAAGTCAGACGTCTCCGGCGGCTGATCTAATCTTGACGAGTTCCACAACTTTGATAATTTTGATGGAAAATGGATAATTTTAGACGAATTCGATCACGTCTTGTACAAAACCTTAAATTTTAAAAAGCCTTTTCTTTTCCACATTTCCTGAAAATTGTATTTTAATTAACTAGTCCAGTTTTTTTTTCTAAACGACGAGTTCTTAATTCTACTTTGACGGGACTGTAAATAAAAAATAAATAATGAAAAGTCAACGTGAAAGTCCCAGCTTTTCACTTGAAAGAAACTAAGCCAATCCCTTGCGAAACTCAAAAGACTTCGAATATAATTGGCGGAGAACTTTTAGGAAAATATGAGGCTTCAATCCAGTGTCCGGACGCGATAGGAAAGTTTAAGCACCTACATAATTACTGCCGAGTTTCGAGAAGACTTCCGAAAGAATTCGGCAAACTCTGCTCATTTGTTAAGCGATTTGCGAATAAACAATGTTTATTTGGAGTCGTTGGGCGCGATTTTAAATGACACAGAATATCAAAATTTTCAGTTTAATACAGTTACTGTCCTACTTTTGACACAATAAGTTTAATTTATTCTAGGGTGTCATTTATAAATGATAGCAGTGCATATTTATTTGGTGAATAAAGCATAAAACCATTCCGATGTTGGAATAAATTAAATAATACTCCCGACTTTTTATTTGCTTTGGAGTGAAATAAATTATATTTTAGCTTCTTGTTTTTTTTTATGGATATTCCAAACACTTTTCCGGATGAACGAGAAAGAAATGTCAGTAGTCTGATATCAGTATAGATAGTGTGTACTTGAGTTTTTTTTTATCGCAAGGAACAGTATAAAAGTAGGTAGTTTGTCCAATTGCATTTAAATTCTTAATAAAATCAATAGAGCAGGTCACTCAAAGTTGAATAGATGTGATTATTTCACAGATTGAATATACTTTATAAAGTTGTAACCTAAAAAATTTATTCATAATATTTGTCCATTAATGCTAATTCCCGTCAAATAGTAGGTACAACTTTTACACATAGTCAATTTTTTTTTCGTTTACTTACTTTTACTTAATCTCAAGAAGAATGCTTTGGGGTAATGGGATCAACATTATTGCAAGAAAACTAGAGATACCTTTTTGGGAAGGGTTTTGGTCGTCATTGGATTTCGACTGTCATATCAATCATACTAAACCCTTATGCACAACGCAACCAGGGTGAGGAAAAAGAGAGTTATATTGGGCAATAAATGAAGCCATTAATACGATAAAATCTCATGCAATTTTCCGGTCGATCCGGTGGGTACCAACTTACCGAGCATACACATATTACGCATTCGATTCACAGGATTCACAATTCAATTCAATTCTTAATTAATGGCTTTTGTGTAGTCACAATTCTGCCAATGTCACGTAAATTATTGATAAATTATATAAGGGAGAGTCTAATATTGACACACGTGGAGTCAAAGATACCCTTCTCCTTCAAGAGAAAGGTACAGACTCCACAGGATTCACATTATGTCAGTGCGAAATGTCATCATCTGTCAACACAAACATTTAACGCCCTTGAGTATAGCCAGAGCCAAACCTGCCATAAATCAGGTTATGCGACAATCCGCGCCGACCTGAATTGCAAATTCCGCTTTATGTGGCTTTGCGCCCCGGCCGCCAAACTGCTCCTGAACACCAGCACCACGTCAATGGTTATTTATTGTGATACAATATACCTGTTGTTTTTGTCACCGGGCACACTGTAGGTGTCAGTAGAGGGAATCTTAGGCTCGTATTTATAAAGCGATCTCAAGATTGAGAGCAATATTAAGTATGGATTTGACAGCCCGTTTAGTACTGAAATGACATTTCAGACACGAATTCAATCTAGCTGTCACTCTTGAGATCTGATTATAAATACGGGCCATAGATATACTGAAATATCTGTTCATCTGTCACCGTGTTAGCTGTAATCACTTTATTTCTGTCCACCATAGCCAAATTTTAGTTCCAAATATAGCCACCTGAACAGATAATTCAATTCAATTCAATTCAATTCAGATAATCTATGGCACGGTAAGGGTTTCAGTGAAGTGCAATTTAGGCGATAGGCTGACAACATCACTATAGCAATGCTAAGCTTTTTTAAAAAACACTTAATCCCTGTCGGATGTGGCGAAAAGAGAAAAAAAATATAACAACGTCGTCATTGACGCTCTGCCTACTCCGCAGGGGATATAGGGATGTATTTATGAGGGAATCCGCGTCGACCTGAATTGCAAATTCCGCGTTGTGTGGCTTTAAGTCCCGCGCTCCAAACGGCTCTTAAATGACACAATGATACGAGTATATTGTAAGTTACAGCATTTTGCGTGGAGCATAAACAAATATTTTGGAAATGCTCAAATAATTTTGTAACCAGATAGGCGCATGGCATAAAGGAAGAGGTGAGGCGGCGACGGGGAGAAGGCGCGCCGATTTTGTACAGAAATTTACGTCTGCGCAGCGCAGCATGATTTGAAGTTTCGCTGCGTGGACGTCAATTTCTATACAAAATCGGCGCGACTCTGCCTCGACGCCGCCTCAACTCTTCCTTTATGACATGAGCCATAATTAATTGAAATAATTTTCTAACCACGTATCAAATTGAAGATCCGAATCTATCGCAATATTCAAATATCAGCTAAATATTGAATATGAATGATGAATATCATATTTTTTTGGGTTCTGTGTTATTGGATAATTGAGCCAATATTTTGGACCTCACCGAGCGATACACCTACTTACCAACATGACACATGGGAATCAATCTTCGCTCTGGTTGTTGGTTTTTTTTATATGATAGGCAATGAATGAATGAATGAATCGGATTTACCACGCTTGACGTAGCGGAATAATTAATTGAACAATACATCCTGCTTAGCTTGTTGTGTAGTATTATTTACGTATTTAGGTCATAGTAGCATAAGTGTCAAATACAAAGTAATTGCAATTTAATAACCGTAAACATCCGTGTGCGGCGGCCATAATCTATCAATTTCGCGGGCCACCGATCAAAGTGTGGAGCAATCCAGCTTGCACCTATTATACGTATGTTTGACTGTGTGAACACACCCTTACTACTTTCCACAAAGCAGGAAAAATCTTATTACCACGGAAAATCTCGTTAATCGTATTAGTTAAGTATAAGTGATTTTCAGCGCTCCATAGGGCGTAGCCCCACGGCAGTTAGTTAAGAAGGTTGATTTCAAGATATACAAATGCAACCATCGCCCGTAATGCCTTGGAACGGAAGAACCTTGAAGAAGAAACTTGATATTCTTATAAGATCAACCTTTCCCCAACCCACGACTTCCGGAGTGATAGAAAAACATAGAATATGCCAGCTGCATCTCCTCCCGGGCATGCTGTAAAAACCAGCTAAGGGATTAGAGGGTTTCAGTGTATTGCAATTTAGGCGATGGGCTTAAAACCCGTCACTATAGCGATATATAGGTACATAACCATCTAAAATAATTAACCCTCAAAACTTGTCAGACGTGGCGAAATTAATGACCTTTGGGTCGTTTTCGCTCTGCCTACCCCATTAGGGATAAAGACGTGATATTATGTATGTATGTATGTATCCCCAACCCATCGCCTAAATTGCAATACACTGAAAATCTGGGGACCTTTTTCTGGTTTGGAGTATGAAGAGAAACAGATGGTACATTTTAATTATTTTTATCACACCAATCCAAAATGGACATCCAATCTTATCTAAGGAAATTGTAAAAACAATATCACTTCGTCTTTTCCTTTTATAGCCCTCTTCATTGAATCCTATTATTAATTTTGACAGGAGGTTTCTCTTATTAATATTGGAAATGGATCCTTTCTGATTATCTAGTTAAAATTGAAGAATCATATTACCAAAGTTCGATTATAAAGATCTACCTATAGGTACTTATCTCGAAATTAAATTTTGTCTCGTCCATACAAAATTGTAGATAAGGAGAGCATCTTTGTATTGAGGAGGCAAGCAAAATTTTTTTTTGGAGTTACAATTTTTGTGCTTTGTTAAAGTTGTTTGGTATCATTAGTAGAACATGTGGTAAGGAACACAGTACTTTTTTTTCATCCTGTATAGTCGGACATGACATATACACTAGGCTTACTTGTACGTAGTATATTATATTACTCCATGGTCTTACCATGGGACAATTTTGCATTGGCATAAAAAAACTATAAGTCGCATTTTATACAGAATTCTTCATATTTAACTACGACACACTATAAAGTCATACCACGTAGATATGATCCAGTATAATCCGGATTTTATACAGGGTGTATAGAGAATGTTGGTGTTCCAATCAGCTTGATAACAGAGCGGCATCACGTCAGGCGGATTATACAGCCCAGGCTGAAGCTGATATGATGGAACTGATAGTACAAATTGTGTTAATAAGTCCGCAAGTTACAAAATATCGTGAGGAAACTTACCTCCCTACGAAGATGTTTGAGGGTTGTGTGTGAAGTCGACCAATTCGTACTGGGCTAAGTTGTCGACTAAGGTTCGATCGCCCTATTCCAGGGTAGGCTCGTGCTCCTCGGTGGGGAGCACATGAATTATGAGCTGATGAAGGTACTTTATAGTTGAGTTTTAAATACTTCTGACACAATATACTTTATACTGCAAGTAGATAACACCTAATACCTAAACACCTAGCTTTTCTTACCTTTCTTAAATATAGAGTCCAGGTTTATAATTAAACTCCGAAACTTAATACTTCGGCTGCGGCCCTTCAACAAAGGTTAACCCTTAGTTAACCTTTGAGGGCTATACAAACATTGTTTGAAGTCGGTAACACGTATAAATTGTTTAGGGAGGAACGGCGCAAGAGATATATTACTTAATATGATTATTGTGTAAGATACATAAATAGATGGTGCCATCATTGATTCGTTGGATCTGTTTGCTAAAGACAAAATGCAAGTAACTTAAGGCCCGTATTTATAATCAGCGTATTTACAATCAAGAGTGACAGCGAGTTTGAGTCCGTATAAGAAATGTCATTGCAGTACAAAATGATCTGTCAAATCCATACTTAATATTGCTCTCAATCTTGAGACCGCTTTATAAATACGAGCCTTAGATACGGGACGTTTTTGGTTTTGCGATTATGACATTTCTTCCTTACTTTTGGATCTTACTCTAGTTCAAGAGAGAACAGAATTTTTATAAAATGCTTGTTTTGGATCTCATTATTGTTATGCTCACTGAAATTAACTCTCCTACGTTCCTGGAACAATCGAAGGGCCACCCTTCAAAACTGTCCAGTTAGACAGAAATAATAAGTTGAAAGCAAGTAATTATTGTAGGATGAATCAGAAAGTGTTAAAGATACTGGAAGAGTACTGTATACAAAATGTCACAGCAGACGCACGGTGAAAAAATTTACGACGAAAAAAAATTGGTACAGCACACCACACCCTCTTGCACAAAATTACCGATCAGCTGACTGATTTCCTTTTCAAATCCTTTTCCTTATTCGAACATCAGTAAAGTTATTAAGTTTGACGAGAACATTGACCTCCACCGGACGTACCTATATTATATATACTTAGCTTAGTAGTTATAGTTACTAACTAGAATTCAATTTATAATTAATGAAGTTTGGCAGGTCTTGAATTAGGCGTAGTACTTAGGTAGTCAAACATCGTTTGTGTGAGGTTTATGTTAAACACCTATTTAACAAAATTGTTTACATAATATTAGGGTGTTGGGAAGTAAATTAGTGTGCGGAGGTTTGTTGTAATAAGGCTAGTTAATTAACTTTTTGAAGGCTAAGAATGCAAACTTGTATTAAAATTCCAGCAGCACTACAAACACTAGATAGAGATTTTGTTCATCTAAATAATTAAAAAAAAACCGCTTTAAGCCTCTTTAAACATGGCGCTGTATTGTTTTGATAAGACGTGTACCTTTCTACTTCATTTATTATACTGTCCTGAGCTTTAATTTTTACCTGAAAGAAATTTAAATTTTGCAACTAAACCACCTATTTGTGAATTTTATTTATGATACGTTTCTGTAATACTTATGTTCAAATCTGTACAATAAAATTCCATTATTATCCTAAAAATTCCCGAGTCGCGAACGGCGAAAACACGCTATTTCATAATAATATCATCCAAAATATTCATATTCTATCTCTCTTTATATCTTTGTTGGAAACAAATGACTATTGCTGGCCGCCAAAACCGGGCAGTCAAACTTTGCCTTCTCCCGGAATTCCCGATCAGAAGCTCTTTCTATTATGAGTTTGAACGGTGTACAAATAAAACTTAGGTTCGTATTTATAAAACGCTCTCAAGATTGAGAGCGATATTAAGTGCGAATTTGACAAGTCGTTTTGTACTGAAATGACATTTCTGATACGAACTCAAACTCGCTGTCACTCTTGAGAGCTGAGTAGAAATACGGGCAGTAAATATATAGAAAATGTTTCTGAATGTTTCTAAATATAGAGGTTTGGAATAGACCTTCCCTTGTATAGGTAAATACAACATCATTAAAATCATGAACTACTTGTAAAAAAAAACCTCACCTTTTTGTTTTTCTTATAGCCTAGCCACGAAATTTTTTGAAGCAGCGAATATTCACGCGGTGTAATTGGCAAAGCATCATCATCACTTAAGTATTCTTTCTTTATAGGTTTCCTTTTTATTTGATAATAAAAGTTTTCAAATCCTTACAGACCAAGGACTCTATATTTTTGTCCTGTTTTTCGTTCTCTGTTAGATAAACAATCCAAAGATCAAAGTTCAAAGTTTTATTGCATAAGTCACATATACTATATCTATAATTTTTCTTCAAGTCTAATAAAGTCAGTTTCCGTTGCTCTCCGAGTTATTGAGTCGTGAAGAAAGTTCACAGGAACAGCCATTAGAAGGATATTTCCTGTTGCTCTGACAACTCAATTGGTGTCTGACAAAATTAGAATGAAAAATATATAAATAATTATGCATGATACTGTTAAAAGTACATTTTATTTAATGCGACATAAAGTGACATAAAGAATGTAATGATACAAGAAATGACGAAGCATCTGATACATCACCCTTGTCTATGACGAAATTTCTGGAACTCTGATCTATATACATAGTTATTTATTTAATGCGAGCTGCGCACTTGATTATAATTAGTATGTAGTTAGTAAATGGTCAGTAATTACAGGTTTCCAGTTATGGATTTATGACCTAAGTATAATGAAGTGATAATCTTTTCCCGATTTTAAAATATACCCGCTAATAAGCTTTTGTTTCAAATCATCGTTAAACATTTTAATCTCATTATCGGTGTGCTCGTAGCCAGACTCAATGTCATATAATATTTGTTACACACATTACTCTCGCCATAAGCTTTTAGTGGCATCGCTATACGCCCATCTCCCACACTAATATTATAAATGCGAAAGTTTGGATGTGACTAAAGTTTGTAACTAAATCTCCCTTCAATTACTGGCACAGTTAGGCCATAGTATAAAACTTTGTTATGCAGGACCATTCAATTTCCAACTAGAGTATATTGAGCTGCGCTTCGGGTCTCAAACTACACCCTCGTTGATAATCGGTCACATTCTCCCCTCGGTGCACAATGTACCATTACCCATTGTATTGCGTGTGAACCGCGGGCGAAAATCTAGTTCAATAATAATTAGAGGATCGCTACGCTAGGCTACGCCGTAGCTCGTAGCCGCATGCTACGGTTCCCGCACACACGAATTTCAATTTCATATTACGTAAACTAAATAGGTACTCTTATTTAAATAAACGTACGTGTTGTAATTATTACATATTTAATTAATATTTAGAAATATTGAGAGATCGAATGAGGAAAATTACAGACATAAATAAAACTATATACGTCATTTTCTGCCATGAGAGAACAGAAAAGGGCGGCACTACGGACGAATAATTATAATCCTGTCAAATAAAAAATCTATGGACAATAATAAATCGTGGTGTGGAAGGGTATCGACCAAAATCATTTGAAATTTCTGAACGAATTGTAATTTACAGGATCAAAATTAGTTCGTCTATAGTGCCGTCTTTTTCTGTTCACTCAAGACAGAAAATGACAGATAAATGTTTGTTTTACAATCGGCACCAATGTTAATAATTGGCATATTTAGGTATTTAAACTTCCACAATGAATTTTCTCCGAAAATCAATTTTTTTTTCTTTTAATCCTTAGATCAGCGCGCGTGGGCAAAACGTCCCTGGTGGCGAGGTTCCTGGGCACCAAGTTCGAAGACAGCTACACCCCCACCATCGAGGACTTCCACCGGAAGCTGTATCGCATCAGGGGCGAGGTCTACCAACTGGACCTGCTCGATACTTCCGGCAACCATCCCTTTCCGGCCATGAGACGACTGTCTTTTCTTACCGGTTAGTGTAAAAAAATATGACAAACAATCTTTATACTAAACTAAACCTGTTTGGAAAGTACATAGTTTTTTCTTAAAAATCCGCCCCTACTCTGCTACAATGGTCACCAAACTACACACTCGTTAGGATGTGGTCACGTTCTCCCCTCGGTGCACAATGCACTATTTTGTTTTCATAGAGAAACCTGTAGCTGAGTAGGGGCAGAGAGAGAATACGTTTTGAAATGTTTATTTGCTCTGTCTGACCGAGGTAAATCCTAAACTGGAAAAAGTTCAAAATGAACATTACTGATCGGTTAGTGAATATTATTAAGTGGAACATCAAAACATTTACCGTAGTTCCGATTTTCCTAGTGGCACACAATCAAAATAATAACTAAATAAAAAGTATAACTAAGAAGATAATATGTTTTAAAAATATTAGGTTTAGACTTACATTGACGATCTTTTTAATTGTAGATAAAAAAGATAAGAGCCCTTTCAAAGTAGATAAGTTGAAGGAATCCATTTAATCGAAGGCAATATACCTATATTTAGAACCCTTAAAGTACTTATACCTACATCTAAACCGCGGTCGGCGGATTGTTCGCGAATATTTCATTCAAGCCTGCCCTGCCTTTTGTGTAGCTGACTTTACAAGTACTCTATTTATAGACTCGGTAGGCCCTTCAACTTACGGATAGGTACGACTAGACTAGATCTGAATAGATATACCTTACTAGTGGTTACAATCTATTTATGCAAAGTTTTATTAGGAAGAATAATATGCTATTGAAATTAATGCGGATTTTAGGCCCGTATTGATAATCAGACTGGCAGCGAGTTTAAGTTCGTATCAGAAATGTCATTTCAGTACAAAATGACCTGTCAAGTCCATAGTTAATATTGCTCTCAATCTTGATATCGCTTTATAAATACGAGCCTTAATGCGGATGCGGATGTGTAGTAAACTGTCTGTCAGCGGTGTCAAAAGTAGCCTATGTTACTTAGGGTAAACTTATATATAGGTATTTTTTTAAATCGGCTTAGTAGTTTTTGAGTTATTTCATAACATACATATAAAAATACAAATCTTTCCTCTTTATAATATCATTAGTATATTAGTATTAGTATAGATATATGCCTACCTACTAAATATTTAAAATCACACATTTTTACATCACTCCAGCCAGCCAGTCCAGTCCAGTCCAACATGATTCCAAATCGTCTTTAGTGTTTAGTTTAGAACTTTACATAGGAGATGTAACGTTATTTTGCTTGTACTTGTTTAGACATATTTTACGACATCATCAGCTTGACGTCGCCTTCCTCATGACGATTAATGAGAAGCTTAGCGAGGTGTTTACTCACAGTCACAGCAAAGAAGAGAGCAGTAAGCCGTCTCTGTACTATTTTTAAAAAACAAAATTATAAAAAACAGCTGTCAGTACTCGTGTGTACCGCACTGGCGCAAACAAGTTTCGGGCAATATAACTGTAGCATATTCTAGGACCAGAGTTAGTGCAAATCCGGTTTCAACTCAATAGAAGTATAGGACCATAAGGTCATTAAGTTCTCATTCTTCGGGAAGGAAGTTTTATAAATTAAATTAAAGTTGTCGAATAGACCAGATTTACCCTGTCAGTTTTTCAACCACCATAAATTGGTGACTGGTATGTGAGTGATACTTTAAAGACATTATACTGCTTTTTATGTCTCCTGTGGTGAGTTGCTTATTAACGCGGAAAATTGGCCAATTTTGTTTAACAGGTATGTAACGTTAAGGTACGTAAGTGACTAGCTACTGCCATATTATTAAAGATTACAATTAGCATCACCCCCACCGAGGGGCACGAGCCTTATACCCTGGAATAAAGCGATCGGGCCTTGTGACATGTTGGCCCAGTACGGATTGGTCGACTAAACGGTAAACGCTGATGACAAAACGCTTGAATTTCCTTGTAGATGTATGCAGGATTGCAGGCTTCCTTACGTAGTTTTCCATCACCGTAAAAGCGCCGAATAAACGTACGAATGAAATTTAGAAACCGAAAAACACATTTATAGCGCATACTTACAATACTTAGGCTCGTATTTATAAAGCGATCTCAAGATTGAGAGCAATATTAAGTTTGGATTTGACAGGTCGTTTTGTACTGAAATGACATTTCTGATACAAACTCAAATTCGCTGTCACTCTTGAGAGCTGATTATAAATACGACCCTTAGGTAGCTTCAATATCACACTAGACGAAATAATTAATGAGCGTAATGCGAGATGTTACATTCTCAGTGAACGCCGTACACTGAATATATCCCTCGATCTGTATTTACGATACCAGAGAGAAAATGTGATTAATGCAGTTTGTATAGCAGTGTAGTTTTAATTTTTCCTTTGCTTTTGTTGTATACCGTTAGCTTATATTTAATTAGTCGTATAATAATAAATAACACAGCTAAGTAGCTCGTTAGCTGTTCGCGCGGAAACAACGAATTAAACTTCCCTGCGTGTTAATTATAACTTCGTTTCGGAGCTAGTTATTAATTTCGTTGTATACCCACAACTCACCGTAGATACGAATATGATTCTTCTGGTATAGAGTGGTATAATGTAATTCAGATTCGATAATATAGGTGTGCTGTCTATATACTACGAGTATTTTAGGCTCGTATTTATAAAGCGATCTCAAGATTGAGAGCAATATTGAGTGCGGATTTGACAGGTGATTTTGTACTGGAATGACATTTCTGATACGAACTTAAACTCGCTATCACTCTTGTGAGCTGATTATAAATATGGGCCTTAGATTGGTAAAGGAACAAATTGATGCCAGATCTCACTTACAATTTAAAACTTTTATTTAGATCTCGAACCAAGGTTTAACTGTGTAAGTAAACATGACTACAATAAGTGCTTTTCTATCCTTTTCTGTCATGAACAGAAATGGACAATTAAGTAAGCATTTCATGAAGTACGTAAATACTCGAAATCATAAAGAAATACTGCGAAATATAAATCTATTTAAAAGTTTTCTAAATCACCTAAAACGACTCTTCCAAAACCTAAAAATTAAAATTAGTCCATTCCAATACTTGGGTAACATGCCTTCCTTGTCCGATAAACAATAAACTAGTTCACTATAACAAGCTCCTTCCTTCCTATCGTATTATTGAGCTGAAGTATTGTTTAACTTTCTACTTCAAACAGATCCTGATTAAAACGGGGTAGCAGCTGAAATGACTATTATTGTTCCTTTGAAAAGGCAACCCGCTTAAAATGCGTCAATCGTTTTAGCTCAGATATTTTTATCTTAGGTCAGAAGAGAGTCGAAGTTTGAAAGAGCTTACCCAGTAGATGCCTATTCACTCTCGCTTGGAAGCGATTAGGCTTGTTTGTATAGTTCCGTAAAAATCTAGTAAGTTGCACTTATTTGCTGTTTTTGTTTATCTAACAAT
>JARACY010003551.1:0-32408 GCA_029255725.1 Scrobipalpa atriplicella | reverse complement strand
CTTAGCTGGTTTTTACAGCATGCCCGGGAGGAGATGCAGCTGGCACATTCTATGTTTTTCTATCACTCCCAGTCCAGCATGGAAGAGCATGGATAAATATTTTCTCTGTAAAATTAAAAGATCTGGTTGGTACATCGCGATGTAGAAGAGTCAATCACACTTTAGTTTTGGAACCTTAACTAAAATTGATAGAGTTTTAAATTCAAAGACTGCTTTCATGTAGGTATTTTCAATTCAGTACACATTTCAACTATAAAAGCCTTTAGCTATATCAAGTGTGTTTCACCACCTTTATCCTCCATTTATCGTTCAGCTGTGAATCATCCAGTTTAGTGCGAATATATCTTTCTGAGCCGCAACAATAGTCTGTCCGGAGTGGGCATATCTCTGCAACACACAACCTCCCTTTGTTGGCGCATCGCTATAAATTGCAGGGACATCGCCACTTCTCTAGAACACTGTCTAATACATCAGCACTATCTGTATTGATGAAAGCACTAAGACTGCAATGATTCTGGAGATTATTCGTTGGTAAGCTTGTGATTTAGAATGTCCGAAGTGGAACATTTTAAACAATGAAGAAACTCTTTTGCACAATTTCTTACATTTTTCCTATGTCACGCCTGCGGCAAAGCTATAGTTGTAGTTGTGCGTATAGACACGCCATTCTGTGCGTTACTGCAGGCAAAGAATAATAAATATTAGCAAACTAACACACACTAAGTCACTAAGGCAATGTGCGGTGCGTGTAGGTTTATTTACACACATACACAAGTATGGCTAAACATCTGTACGTACTGCATTCGACAATCTTTTACTTTTATATCCTCACTCCAGATTAATAACTACGGTATATGATGGACGACGGACAGAGCACTCGAGGAGTTGAAGTATCTAGTGATGGATCACGACTCAAGATGCCATCCGTCATCGGACGCACTTCGTCTGCAAGCAGTCTCCTCTTCTGTTTTTTTTTTTTTTGAATCTCTAGTTTTTTTTAAATGGGTGTTTATTTCTCCTGCAATTCGATGATGGGCTGGAAGGAGCAATAAAATGTACTTGCTTTTATGTACTGTGTATTGGTATTTATGTGCTATTTCAATTTATTTACGTAACTTTTTTACAGTATCACCGCAGATATTTTCATGCCAATACTGTAGGTATTTAATTCTCTTCACTTTGTTATCCATGTACAACGTTACACTCAACCCGCCATTCATCACCCAAACGGCGGATAAATCCTTACGCAACTCAACAATACAATTTCGCGAAGCTCCAAAAAATAAATCCACGCAATCGCCCCATTACCGATATTAAACAGCCTCTCAGTGTTTATTAAATTTGTCTCTTTAATATAGCAACATCAGTCTCCCAGACGACTTGATAAGAAAATCTTAATGAAATACGCAGGTTGGTTTACATAAAACATTACCACCCGCTGAGATGTGTCGGGCTTCGTTCATCATATTATCTTTATCGCGTGTGCCTGCATTTCTAATTTACGTTTCATCTCCATATTAGCATTGCGTTTTGCGAATCCTCCTCTCGATATGGGCGCGGTTCGAATTTGTCGCGTGAGTTTTTGCTGTCTCCGTGTTGTTAAATAAATCATACTTGTGGTTGAGCAACATTAATCATGTTGCATGTTTGTTGTGTCGGCGGGTTTGGTTATTGTGCCGCCGGTGTACCAGGATTGCAGGAGATGAGAGGGCGGGTTAATAGTTTGCAACGGGAAAAACGTTGTTTGTTTTTGTCGGGTGCGCCTGGTAATATTTATGCAGCCGGTCGTGATACGCCTGAAACGCTATGTCATGTAGGGAGAAATATCTATCGCTTATACGTCCCTGTCCCTCGTCTAGACGTTCGGGTGCAATCCTAACAGAATATTGTAAAGTATGTTTGTATCTAGGGTGTCTAGCATAACACTGACTGTTACTTACATGTGTCTATAGAAGTATTATCTTCTGCAATTCAGTAGTTTATGGATGAAAACCAAAATTAAGCCTATACTATACTTGTTTTTTGTATAGATATCCTTTCGGTTCGCATGCTCGTTCCAGTTTCAGTTTTTACCGTGTTCATTGTCTCACCAGGAGGTATATTGAACTTGCTATTCAGCGCACAACATAATTCAAGAATTAAAGCTTAATTTGGTCTTATCAACGATTTTGCTTTACAAATGAGTCGATGCCATTTTGGCCGCTTTTTGTCAGCTAAAATGAATTAAAGCTAAATGCCTGCGTCGCTTTTGATACAAATATGTTAGTGGTTCCGTCGCGGTTCGCTTGTGTTGAATTCATATCACAGTATTATGATCATTAATATTGCCTGTAATTTACACTGGTTCAGTGAAATATGCTTTGTTGGGTAATTCTGAATGATATCATTTTGCCGTATTCAGCGGACTTTATGCTGTTTCTTTATCTGATGTTACATGTGTTTCATAATTATTTTCAACTTGCTGTATTTTGCCGGTGCGTGGGGAAAATCATCAGTCATATTTTTTCTGATTCTGGGTAAAATCGCTCTATCTTCAACTCTGTCTCGGTCACTCCGACCAAGGAGTCAAGAGCAAATCTATCCTTTAAAACTAAGTAGGTAAATTGATATACTAATCTTTTTTTTTAATTGCTATTTTTTACGTTTACTCATCTAAGAAAAATACTATACCTACCTTTCGCCATAAATCATAACTGAGTAATAAAATGCTTACTTATATCTGTAGGTATGATACTGCATTTGAAAGATAAGGAATTAGTTCTGCACGTGGAGTACCATGTAGTTATGTTTGTAAATTAAAATGTCTGAGTGAGCAAACGTCTAGCATATTTTAGAATTGGACCTGGGTTTTCTCTTGACTTAGTCTATTTTAGAGGCTATAAAGTGAAAGAAGAAGAGAAATTTTACTCATAAGAGCCTCGTATTTCCAAAAAGAACATTAACTGACATACCGTAGGCACAAAACGATGTTATAAGACTCTTTTTTTTTCTACGGTTTTAAAGGACTTTTGTACGATGAGTACATGCCAGCCCTATTGTTCCCTATAAACTCTAGTTCACTCATATTAAGGTTTAGGTTGGGTTTGCCTGTGTAGGGCGATTCTGTTCAAAGGCTCTAAATAGTTGGTAAATTTCGACGATCTCTATTATATTTGGGCAAGTAAGTAATGCTTGGAAGTTTCCTAAATCGAGTGGGTTTAATTTTAGATTTCTGAACAGAGTCTCTCTGCGCAGGCTAAGAGTTAGGGTGTGAGTTTTTGTTTTAAAATTGAACAAAATATGAGAAGAATATTAAAATTTCATTTTATCAACCTTAATCAACACAATATTCTTGCACTCTTGGACATTCAATACAGCAATGAACACATCACCTTGATAAGGTTTATTTACGTTTGAAATGCGACACGTTGACTTCAGCTACGTTATCGCTTTCAATAGAAATAATTGGTTCCGTAAAATCAAACGCCGGTCGATTGTTTCATACCTTCTCGTAACTTTTTACTGTTATTTTCCATACATACATACATAATAATCACGCCTTTATCCCTAATGGGGTAGAGCGTAAACGACCTAAACAAAGGTCGTTCCGCCACGTTTGACAAGTTTTGAGGGTTATTCCAGATAGATCTGTATATTGCTTAGTGACAGGTTGCACGGGAGGAGATGCTGCTGGCACACTCTATGTTTTTCTATCACTCCCAGTCCAGCATGGCCGTGGAAAACTAGACACAAACGAGATTAAAGTGTTGTTCTCAAGATTTACATAAAATTTACATAGAGCGTCAGCGCCCTCTACATTTCGAAGGTCCTATCAGTAAAGTCTGAGTATTGCTACAGTGTCAGGTCAGGCTGTCTGTGACCCTCAAAATCTTGTGACTTTTACTGGTTTCACAGAAAACTACTTTTAGTCTTAGACGTGCTACTTGTCCCGTAACAGTATAATTTTGTGTAGGTATAAAAATGTGTAAAATATTTTTTTGGAAGAAATCCGCACGTGGCGGAACGACCTTTGTTTAGGTCGTTTACGCTCTACCCCATTAGGGATAAAGGCGTGATTATTATGTATGTATGTATGGAAAATAACAGTAAAAAGTTACGAGAAGGTATGAAACAATCGACCGGCGTTTGATTTTACGGAACCAATTATTTCTATTGAAAGCGATAACGTAGCTGAAGTCAACGTGTCGCATTTCAAACGTAAATAAACCTTATCAAGGTGATGTGTTCATTGCTGTATTGAATGTCCAAGAGTGCAAGAATATTGTGTTGATTAAGGTTGATAAAATGAAATTTTAATATTCTTCTCATATTTTGTTCAATTTTAAAACAAAAACTCACACCCTAACTCTTAGCCTGCGCAGAGAGACTCTGTTCAGAAATCTAAAATTAAACCCACTCGATTTAGGAAACTTCCAAGCATTACTTACTTGCCCAAATATAATAGAGATCGTCGAAATTTACCAACTATTTAGAGCCTTTGAACAGAATCGCCCTACACAGGCAAACCCAACCTAAACCTTAATATGAGTGAACTAGAGTTTATAGGGAACAATAGGGCTGGCATGTACTCATCGTACAAAAGTCCTTTAAAACCGTAGAAAAAAAAAGAGTCTTATAACATCGTTTTGTGCCTACGGTATGTCAGTTAATGTTCTTTTTGGAAATACGAGGCTCTTATGAGTAAAATTTCTCTTCTTCTTTCACTTTATAGCCTCTAAAATAGACTAAGTCAAGAGAAAACCCAGGTCCAATTCTAAAATATGCTAGACGTTTGCTCACTCAGACATTTTAATTTACAAACATAACTACATGGTACTCCACGTGCAGAACTAATTCCTTATCTTTCAAATGCAGTATCATACCTACAGATATAAGTAAGCATTTTATTACTCAGTTATGATTTATGGCGAAAGGTAGGTATAGTATTTTTCTTAGATGAGTAAACGTAAAAAATAGCAATTAAAAAAAAAGATTAGTATATCAATTTACCTACTTAGTTTTAAAGGATAGATTTGCTCTTGACTCCTTGGTCGGAGTGACCGAGACAGAGTTGAAGATAGAGCGATTTTACCCAGAATCAGAAAAAATATGACTGATGATTTTCCCCACGCACCGGCAAAATACAGCAAGTTGAAAATAATTATGAAACACATGTAACATCAGATAAAGAAACAGCATAAAGTCCGCTGAATACGGCAAAATGATATCATTCAGAATTACCCAACAAAGCATATTTCACTGAACCAGTGTAAATTACAGGCAATATTAATGATCATAATACTGTGATATGAATTCAACACAAGCGAACCGCGACGGAACCACTAACATATTTGTATCAAAAGCGACGCAGGCATTTAGCTTTAATTCATTTTAGCTGACAAAAAGCGGCCAAAATGGCATCGACTCATTTGTAAAGCAAAATCGTTGATAAGACCAAATTAAGCTTTAATTCTTGAATTATGTTGTGCGCTGAATAGCAAGTTCAATATACCTCCTGGTGAGACAATGAACACGGTAAAAACTGAAACTGGAACGAGCATGCGAACCGAAAGGATATCTATACAAAAAACAAGTATAGTATAGGCTTAATTTTGGTTTTCATCCATAAACTACTGAATTGCAGAAGATAATACTTCTATAGACACATGTAAGTAACAGTCAGTGTTATGCTAGACACCCTAGATACAAACATACTTTACAATATTCTGTTAGGATTGCACCCGAACGTCTAGACGAGGGACAGGGACGTATAAGCGATAGATATTTCTCCCTACATGACATAGCGTTTCAGGCGTATCACGACCGGCTGCATAAATATTACCAGGCGCACCCGACAAAAACAAACAACGTTTTTCCCGTTGCAAACTATTAACCCGCCCTCTCATCTCCTGCAATCCTGGTACACCGGCGGCACAATAACCAAACCCGCCGACACAACAAACATGCAACATGATTAATGTTGCTCAACCACAAGTATGATTTATTTAACAACACGGAGACAGCAAAAACTCACGCGACAAATTCGAACCGCGCCCATATCGAGAGGAGGATTCGCAAAACGCAATGCTAATATGGAGATGAAACGTAAATTAGAAATGCAGGCACACGCGATAAAGATAATATGATGAACGAAGCCCGACACATCTCAGCGGGTGGTAATGTTTTATGTAAACCAACCTGCGTATTTCATTAAGATTTTCTTATCAAGTCGTCTGGGAGACTGATGTTGCTATATTAAAGAGACAAATTTAATAAACACTGAGAGGCTGTTTAATATCGGTAATGGGGCGATTGCGTGGATTTATTTTTTGGAGCTTCGCGAAATTGTATTGTTGAGTTGCGTAAGGATTTATCCGCCGTTTGGGTGATGAATGGCGGGTTGAGTGTAACGTTGTACATGGATAACAAAGTGAAGAGAATTAAATACCTACAGTATTGGCATGAAAATATCTGCGGTGATACTGTAAAAAAGTTACGTAAATAAATTGAAATAGCACATAAATACCAATACACAGTACATAAAAGCAAGTACATTTTATTGCTCCTTCCAGCCCATCATCGAATTGCAGGAGAAATAAACACCCATTTAAAAAAAACTAGAGATTCAAAAAAAAAAAAAACAGAAGAGGAGACTGCTTGCAGACGAAGTGCGTCCGATGACGGATGGCATCTTGAGTCGTGATCCATCACTAGATACTTCAACTCCTCGAGTGCTCTGTCCGTCGTCCATCATATACCGTAGTTATTAATCTGGAGTGAGGATATAAAAGTAAAAGATTGTCGAATGCAGTACGTACAGATGTTTAGCCATACTTGTGTATGTGTGTAAATAAACCTACACGCACCGCACATTGCCTTAGTGACTTAGTGTGTGTTAGTTTGCTAATATTTATTATTCTTTGCCTGCAGTAACGCACAGAATGGCGTGTCTATACGCACAACTACAACTATAGCTTTGCCGCAGGCGTGACATAGGAAAAATGTAAGAAATTGTGCAAAAGAGTTTCTTCATTGTTTAAAATGTTCCACTTCGGACATTCTAAATCACAAGCTTACCAACGAATAATCTCCAGAATCATTGCAGTCTTAGTGCTTTCATCAATACAGATAGTGCTGATGTATTAGACAGTGTTCTAGAGAAGTGGCGATGTCCCTGCAATTTATAGCGATGCGCCAACAAAGGGAGGTTGTGTGTTGCAGAGATATGCCCACTCCGGACAGACTATTGTTGCGGCTCAGAAAGATATATTCGCACTAAACTGGATGATTCACAGCTGAACGATAAATGGAGGATAAAGGTGGTGAAACACACTTGATATAGCTAAAGGCTTTTATAGTTGAAATGTGTACTGAATTGAAAATACCTACATGAAAGCAGTCTTTGAATTTAAAACTCTATCAATTTTAGTTAAGGTTCCAAAACTAAAGTGTGATTGACTCTTCTACATCGCGATGTACCAACCAGATCTTTTAATTTTACAGAGAAAATATTTATCCATGCTCTTCCATGCTGGACTGGGAGTGATAGAAAAACATAGAATGTGCCAGCTGCATCTCCTCCCGGGCATGCTGTAAAAACCAGCTAAGGGATCGAGGGTTTTAATGTATTGCAATTTATAGGCGATGGGCTGACAACCTGTCACTATAGCAATACACATGACCATCTGAAAATAACCCTCAAAACTTATCAGACGTGGCGGAACGATCTTTGGCTCGTTTTCGCTCTGCCTACCCCATCAGGGATAAAGGCGTGATTTTATGTATGTATGTATGTAAAATATTTATAAGTTTTTATTTTTGTTTGTAATTAATTACAGCAAACTCAAAGACAGGACCGCATTAAAAAAATATGGTCCCGTTTGAAAGCTTACATAATCCAGAATCAATAAACAAAATCCGCTGAAAAATATCTTATTCCTGCAGGATTTAACCGCCGGTAAATAAGTATTAATCGTAAAGAAGACAAAGTTTATTCTTTCATTATTATGAGCAACAATATCAGTAGTGGGCCATTATCAACGATCCTGTAAAAACCATAAAAGCCGTTAACATTTTGCACAAAAGCCGGGCGATATGAAGTGATGGTTTGTAGACGATATGCTAATGGGAGGAAATAAAGCGCGCGTTATACAAGTTGATACTGTACCATGAAAAGTAAATGGCGAAAATAAACAAGGTTTACACGAAATCATGGGGTAGGCAGAGCCCCACCACGGTGCCTTATTGCGGGTGTCATAAAAGCGAAATAAGAAGGAGAAGTGATAAACCTTAGGAATGTGCAGTACGTACTGATCTTCTCGCACTGCACTGCTAACCTATTCAAGCATGGCGCCTATGTCAATTATTCTACCTAATTGTCTAGCTTACAAAGAAGAAGATGCGAAGACGCGTTGTGTCGACTCAAAATAAACTGGTATTCCACACCAAAATCACCAAAAATCGACTCGATATCCCACACGATTGAAGAAGGAAGATGATGCGATGATGCTCGTCGAAAGCTTTAAAATAACGCCCACGCATATGCTTTTAAGGGTCTATGTGCTCGCGGCAACTGTCCCTTTCAAACCAATGACAGAATGCGCGCTCTGTCCTTTTCTACCATGGGGCTGTTTCAAGCCGATTTCATATATTTTTGCATATATCTCAATGTACACAAAAATAATTGAAAAGCAGAGTTGATTATAATGTTCTTCATAATTATACGGTGAATTCGATATAACATTTGCTGTTTCTAAGCTCATAGACATGTCACAGTTGTTGAAATTCGACATTGAGACGCCAGTTTTTCCATGATATTTCTGATGATTTCCTTGTGTAATCATAGTATTTTTAGATTAAATCTATGAATCTAGTTGTTCTCCATATTTTAGAGAAGCTAACCATATATAGATTTATTGAAAATTCTACTATTAACTATCATAACAAAGTGAAATGCCGGACCATGTTTAGCTCGATTTAGAGTACTTCCCTCCTTAAGTTGCAACCATACATCACCGCAAAGATTTCATACACGCCCATGCGAAGCGGCAAAAAGTGAAACACGGTACTTATTTGAAGGTTGCTGGTAAAAAAGGAACATTGAACAATGTTGCATCGATTGCATCGCTCAGCATATCGGCGAGCGGAATGGCAGGATGGGGGTTTTTACTGCCAACATTGACGAAGAAGTTGAAAAGGACTTTGCTAAAAATATGCGAAATCTACCGTGTATACTCATATTCATATCAAATGTAAACACGGATAATACGACCTCGCGAAGTTTATCATTTATTTCTGAAGAAGTAGCTAACTACTTTTTCCTAAGGAGCCAAAGATATGGAGATTTTATGCAGGTCTTTCAAAATTAAAAATAAGTAAATGACTCTTTAAAACTGAAAAAAAAAAAAGGTCGATGTTTATTAAGTTTATCTACAACGAATAGTGTAGGTATGTGTAGTATGAGTCAACTTAACAATCAAAACACATAAGTTACGGTGAACAATGGACATAATTGGAATGTCTCGAAACATGACGATTGATCGAGGAATAACAAGAAAAAATAAACTCAACAGAATGTGAATTGAAAACTGATTTCTGAATTTATTGCAATTTGTCTCAGGCTCTTCAAATGAAAATTACTCGGTAGTATTGAATCGGTATAATGAGATACCTTTTTTAAATTTGCTTGTTCATATCAAAACCCACTCGCACTCGATTAAAAGAAGACAGTAGTTCGGCAAATATAGTTTATTACTTCAAATGTAAGCGACTACGATATATTTAAAAAAAAATATTTCGACATATAAAATGAACAAAAATAAACTCTTTAAGAGGCTACCCTGAGCCAAGTGGCGGCCTCATCAGTCAAAAAATCATAATCCACTGAAAACACAATCAATCGAAAATCCGGTACGGCGAATTGAAGTTAAAGCAAAGAAGATAATTTAGAACATCATAAACTTGAAATTCATAGTTCCTGGTAGTAACAGAAAGAAAATTTGCGAAAAACGGCCACTTTTAGCACTTTTGCTATCTGTAACTGCTGTAAACACTGAATCATAAGTGTATGATGTTCTAAATTATCTTCTTTGCTTTAACTTCAATTCGCCGTACCGGATTTTCGATTGATTGTGTTTTCAGTGGATTATGATTTTTTGACTGATGAGGCCGCCACTTGGCTCAGGGTAGCCTCTTAAGCACCTACGCAGCTGCGCTTTAAAAAAGAACTTCCTACTTGTCAGCACCCGGTGGTTAGCGCTACTTATCGGGCATCTTGAAAAATTTGCATGCCGCATCACGGTAAACCCACCCGAAATTAGCGGGTACCTCCCCCCGCTGATACGTCACATTACCCCACCGATATCTTTATTACGATCTAGCCGGAGTAAGGGCCCAAGCACACTATCTTCTCCTGTTGTGTTGATGGTTCAAATTGACTCAGTGTTGTTTGAACCTGCATGCCAAATCACGGTAAACCCACCCGAAATTAGCGGGTACCTCCCCCCGCTGATACGTCACATTACCCCACCGATATCTTTATTACGATCTAGCCGGAGTAAGGGCCCAAGCACACTATCTTCTCCTGTTATGTTGATGGTTCAAATTGACTCAGTGTTGTTTGAACCTGCATGCCGCATCACCGTAAACCCACCCAAAATTAGCGGGTACCTCCCCCCGCTGATACGTCACATTACCTCTTAATTAATAAGTTTTATTTAAGTATTTCTATTTGGATGTTTCTTTAAAAATAGCATGTTTGAAGGCTATGAGAGTACTGTTATTTGAAGGTATATTTTATTCGAAAAAGCAGTTGTGTGAGCGGATCCTTATGGCAGGGGGCAAATTAATTCATCTCGCGGTTTGCTGGATGGGTTATCGGAAACGCGGAAGATAAGTTCGGCAGCCATTGAAGAGTTGCCAGACTTGGTACAAAATATTTAACATAATGAAATGTGGTTGGTTAAAGCATAGAATAATAAATAGGCTAAAGTGAAAATGAAAAATATTAAATTATGTGCCATTTTCACACACAATTACTTACTTATTACTTGTATAAAAAAGGAAAAAGATCTCACAATATTTACCCGTCTGATGAAAACCACCCAAAAGCAGTAGGTATTCACGAAAATGGCAAAGTACATTACAGAGAAAGAGTACCTAATAATAAGAAATAGGTGCATTGCATTTACTGGCTCTGCCTCCCATAAACGTGTATAGCGTTAAGTATACCTATACGTTAGACTTTAGCAAAAGCGTAGAAAACATTGTAGCTTACAGGTGCAGAAGGATGTGTAAGCGAAAATGCATCGCTTTACGAGCGCTTTGAGGCAGATCCGACCATGTACCTACCAGCTGCATAAAATCAACACGTGTTTCACTCCTCCACGGAGCATCATCAGGAGCAGGGGACAGACCGTCCGGTACTGACAGTAGTCGAGCACCGAGGGACTCAGGGGTAATATTGCAGTTGCATTGCCTGTGCATGTGCATTTATTTGCGGGCGAGCAGGCGGTGCACTTAACTAATTTCACAACTTACCCTCACTTGTGTGAAAGTAGGTAAGTAAAAATTCTTTCACGTCTTTGTTGATTATTTTACTTTCGGATGGCAGCTTGCCACCTTGTGATATTCAAAAATGGAAACCAACAAATCACATAGTTTTTTATTATTTTCGGCACATCTCTCGGTATCCTGGCAACCCTCCCCGGGGCGTAAACCTATCTTAACGAGATCGAGCATTCTGAACGTTACTGTCCGAAGCACATGTGGATGTGTGAGTGAGCCTTCTGACGGTATCACGTGGCTATACATCATTTCAGGATTGATAACGGGGGCCGAATAATCTTTTTTTTACCTGGCACAAAGCATAAAATATTTTCATCCCAATAGTTACTCCTGTATCGCTTACGGTATAGGCAGAGCGTCAACGATCTCATAATAGCATGGAGTGATATAATGAGGTTTCGCCACGTCTGAAAAATCACGAATATTTCGATAGGGAGAATAAAATATACTTAATATATTATGTAGTCTGAAAATCATCGAGCTTCGCTCCCCAATTCCCCATGCCCCTAGGGTGTGAACTATCGATCTGTATTGGACATTCTCAGACAGAACTACGTCAAAAGCGTTTATATACTTACATAGATACGTAACGCATTATTACGGTACAGCTACCTATAGAAAATTTAAGAATAAAAAAAATTGTAAGTAGAGCAAACTTCGAGTCACCACAAATATGTTATTTAATAATCTAGTCAAGATATTGCATTAACTTAGCTTATATACCTAACACCCTGTATTTAAAAGTGTATAAGCTCCTTGAAGCTTATCACGTTTACGCGGATCATTACAGGGTTGCGATAGATAACGGCTATCATAACGAACGAGTAACGGTTATATAACGGCTATCATATCGATTCTGTTTCACTTCTTTACTAGGTATCTAACTAAACTTATACGTGTGGTAGATGCGGCATGATATTACTATTAATGATATACTATTATTTGGGTCAGTATAAGTTACCCAAAATTATTGATTCATCCTTAACAAACTGAAAACAAAGTGATAATTTCAAGATGACAGAAATCGAACCCCAGCTTTAGCCTATAGCTCTAATCACTACACCACGCAAAGAAAGTTAATATTTTGTAAGATTTATCAGACAAACTATTGCTATACTATAATTTCAATAGACTTCCGCTGACTAATCCTATCCTAATGAATGAGCCTAAACAATCCTAATTGCTTACAAACAGAAAATTGGGGTCGTTTAGTAATTACGGCATAGATCAAGCTCATTACTTTACTAATTACTCATACAGTTCATCGTGAAATTTCACACCCACGCGGGCCAAGTTGCGGTCGCAAAGGTATAGGAATGAAAGGTGAATGGGTTGGTAAAGGCCCGTCTTATAGAGCACGACGACGTTAGGTCGCATAGCTAGTAGGTAATGAAAGGTGAATCTGTTTATAAAGGCCCGCCTTATAGAGGACGATAATTTAGTAAATTTACGCTCCGAACTGTCTGTGATAACGTTATCTATATTCAACAACGTTAGGTATTCAATAACGTTATCATCGTCAGAAAGCTTTGAATTCAGTTATTTAGTAAGGTCCGCGCGAATTAATGGCTTTTCCCTTGGCACCATATCGATAGGTGGGTGATAATTTCGGCAGAATGGGTACAATATTTGCTTTAAAATCACTCAAATGCTAAGCTGAAAGACAACTCAATTGAGTTAAGCTCGCCTTTGTACATGATGTATCTAGATTAAGAATCAGCTCTGTGTGCAATCAAGAATTAAAAAATCATTATCGTAGGATACTTCCTTCTTGTATATAAGTTTTGTATTTTATATTACTTCCTTCCTTTTTGTTTTATATTACTTCCTTCTTGTATGTTTATCGAGTTCTTATTTTTTTAAGAGCTTTTGAAGTTTCACGATGTAAAATACCTCTATTGAATATAGTCTTCTATTGACTAAACTAAATAATAGAGAATATTCGATAAATTACGCCTAGACTAGACGGACGGAACGTATACATACGCAGCAAACTGAGTTAGTATTGCCTGTCCCAACACATTCAATATCAATAAAGTAATATATAATAGACTCTAATAGAGAATAGAAAAGTTGTACGGTGGAACGTTTTGCACGGGTTTATTGCTTAGAAAGTACCTACGTATGACTTATTTGATTTGATGATGGGCATGAGTATTTTATTTGAGTTTCATAAAAATAAGGCTAAATTAGTGCTTGATTATTTATAATATTTTAATTTTAGATAATGACCGTGCCGGACTGGATAAAATAGTATTTCTTGTCACAGTAGTCGACAAGGGATATATAGGTACTTCATATTAGGTGGAAACGGAATAAATAACCGGGTATTAGATTTACTTTAAAACAAATTAATAAATATACTTAAAAGAAGTCTCTGCCTTCATCGTCTGCATCATCACTTTCCATCAGGTGAGATGGCAGACAAATGGTTTACCTATTATTTATAAAAAAAATATATAAAAATAAAGTATTTTCCACAATATCTGACCTTATTTTGGCATAGTTGAGCTCGCGGCTGTTTGCTCGCTGCAAACAAGAATATGCGAGCAAACATGGCCGCGCGCCGGAAACGAATAACACGCGCTCACACACGTTATTACTCCATCATTGGTTTGGATTCCGTTTGATTTATCAGACGTGAAAAGGAAACCAATTTATTTCTTTGTTTTTTTTTGTTTTTCAATCTGGACTGGGAGTGATAGAAAAACATAGAATCTGCCAGCTGCATCTCCTCCCAAGCATGCTGTAAAAATCAGCTAAGGGAATCGAGGGTTTCAGTGTATTGCAATTTAGGCGATGGGCTGACAACCTGTCCTGTCACTATAGCAATATACATAATCACCTGTATAATAACCCTTAAAACCTGTCAGACGTGGCGGAATGACCTTTATTTAGGTCGTTTTTGCTCTGCCTACCCCAATAGGGATAATGGCGTGATTTTATGTATGAATGTAGAATCTCTTCACGCGGACTCTGTCGAATGATTTGTGTCTACTCCACGCATGAAATATTGATCCTTCAAAGGAATATAGAAATATCTTTCTTTTTCATAAAAATACAGAACGTTCAATCCTTTTTGGGTAAGTTTATCTTAGCTTTGATTCAATATACATTACTTATTCTTATAACACAAAATATCCATAGGCTAACTTTTTATTAGCGATTGAAGCTTAAAATAAAACTAGTGGCATTTACAGATCGCAATTCAAAAATAATCGTTTCAGCCTGTGTTCATTACATAAACAAACAAAATATCAGTATAGTCAGTAATTTTTCTTTTCATTTTTAGCACTTCAGAACGCCATTGCCAGTGGCAGTGAAGCGTACTCGACGACAGGACAATCGCAGATTTATCTACTCTTCCCAAAGTTACGGGCACAGCGATATTATCACTTTGTGCGTTTTATTTTATACCACCAAGCGGAATGAATTACATAAACATCTTTATCTACTATCATAGAGTAATGTTCGAATTATAAACGTCAAAACGAATTTGTATTGACGTACTTTACAAACAGTATGCTGAAAAATTTAAAAAGTTTACTTTTCGTTGCACCTTCTCCATACAAATTCTAACAAAGATGCAACGAAAAGTAAAATGTACATAGGCATGGAAGTAAGGGAAGGAACAAATGCACAATCGATATCAACTTAATGCACAATCGATACCAAAAACCATGTATCCAGTTATAAATTAAAACTAAACAGCCCACGTAAGGCCCACAGCGCATGCGCGACACATGTCAAAGAGGCAAATGGCGCCACTTGATTATTGTGTGTATGAATAGAAGTAATTAATTTCGCGGGAAATTATTTTAAATTATTTATTTTGTGCCTAAAAATATGTGATAGTACCAAAAGAAGATATTTAATACTTATATAAATGAGTGTGTGTGTGTGTGTGTGACGGAAATGTATTGCACATTTAATCATATACCAACAAAGTTTAAGAAAACATTGGGATAGTTCGCTTTCGGAAAACCTGTAAGTAAATTCATTTTCAATGTATTCAAGTAGATAAAATAGTGTATGAAGCTGCACATAATTAGGTATTACAATGCTCGTTACTATTTTGAAATTCGCTGCGCTCATTTCAAAAAACACACTCGCATTGTAAAACCCTTCGTTATGTAGGAGCTTCATAAACTACTATAATATAATATACACCAAAAATTACATAATCATTATGAATTACATAATCTTTTGAATAAATAATAAAAAAACAAGTTGTTGAAGTAAGAAGTAATCTGCTTAGTTTGCAAGGCTACGTGTAACCTGGTGAAAATGTTTCATACACATCCCACAGGAATCCAATAAAATGGCGAGGGACACAGCAGTTGAAATATAAATGAATATAAATTGAACAGAATTTAATTTCAAAGTTTCACATCACACCGTAACAACTGCAAACAAATCGGAAAGCATTCGGAACTCGGCGCGGTCGAGCACTTCATAAACTTTGCATTTTAAACCCGAGAATTTGATACTATTTAGTTACAATCAGATGATATGAGCTATTTTATCTATTTCAATATGAATTGAAAACTTGGAATGTACCTACCAGCTGGTTTTCTTCTCGGGTATATTTTCTTCTTCCATATTCCATGCTGGACTGGGAGCGATAGAAAAACATAGAATGTGCCAGATGCATCTCCTCCCGGGCATGCTGTAAAAACCATCTAATAACCCACAAAACTTGTCAGACGTGGCGGATCGACCATTGTTTGGGTCGTTAACGCTCTGCCTACCCCATTAGGGATAAAGGCGTGATTTATGTATGTATGAATGTATATTTCAAAAGGCTGACAAACAGCCATAACCATTCTCAGCAACTGTCAGACCTGGTGGCTCAGTTACGGTTTTAGTTAGCCGTTGACGCTATGTCTACCCTGTAGGGATACGAATGCGCTCTTTAGAACTATACAGTTAGGAAAAAATATATTAAAGAAACAGCTTCTTTCAATAAGATTTAACAATCCAAAAATATAAGAGAACGCTTACACATTAAAAGGTAAGAAAGAACCTTTCGTTATCAAGCACTGTAGGGTAATAGAGAAAAATCGCCGACAGCAGAGTTTTAGTCCCTAAACAACCATACATCATCGTCTATTCATTAGAGAGATTGATGCTCGGGCGTCGCAAAAATGGCGTGCGGGTTTCGGAATATCCTATCCATTAGAGCACTGTGGACCACTGTTAGATGGATATCGAGAGGTTTCGGGCCCATGTTGCCGAAACGTAACGTTTTTTAAACGCGATTTCTATGTTGAGCGGAACATAAAAAATGTTTTTGCAGTGTGTGGGAAACTCGATCGTCTAAACTTCCAATGCAAAATGATCTATCACTCTTACAGAATACAGATAAGTGGAATCTTTCAACCAGACACATACTTACATAGGCAAGGTTACTGATGATTTCTGAAGTTGTGGTGGAGAAAGTGATCAAATCTTAGCTCACATTGTGAACAAAAGTTCACTACGCGTACGTTGCTTCCCTGGCGGAATGAGGTGGTTCGATTCCCACAAAGTTGATATTTGCCAATTTACTTATCACTTTGTGAGATTTTCCCCAGTATGTTTAGGACAATGCAGGCTAAATCATCTGATTTTCTGAATGATTCCGTATTTCGAGGAGCAGGTTAAGTCGTCGGCCCCAGTCACTGTCTATGATACTGATATGATATGATACTCTTGACACAAACTATGTCAAAGGCCTATTAGCTGTGCTATTAGGCGGTTTGGAAACTCTGATACCAGGGTTCATCGGGTTGTTTGACTCAAAAACCCACACGACAAGAGAGAGAGATCCAACATATATAAATAAAAAAGCTCAATGTTACAATATTATCCTAATTAAGCTTTCTAGAGATCATATCTTGCGAACATAACAGACCTATATTAATGGCTGTGTCCACAGAGCCTACTAATCCGCCCTACGTCGTGCGGCATACGGTTTTATAACAGATGTGGTCTACTCACTGTGAATACTTAATCAGCTTTTATAGAGCTAGTAAAACACAAGCTACATTCAGGTATCTTTAGGTAAAGTAGGTATTAAATATTAGTTTTAAGCTGTTAAAAGTATCGCCATAGATAATTTTTAACAATGAAAAAGATGATTTCTCAGCTTCGTAGCATCTACAAGTCGTAGTAAGTTGCGATCGTAGCACAGTCTACGACAGAATGCGGAACTACGAAATTCCGTAGCATTCAACGTCAGGCGTTTTTGCTATCTTTCAATACAAGTTTTTTCTGCGCATATTTTTGAATTTCCGTCTCACTCACATGCTAAAATTGGTCATAATCGTTTACCTGTTTCTTTGTTTTTTTTTATTTTGTCTGTTAAGAAAGAAACTGGAGAATTCTATGTTTTTCATCGCTTCCAGTCTAGCTTGGAAGTATAATCACGCGAAGAGTTTGTTTTCCTAAAGCCTGTGTTGATATATGAGCCGTGAAGCTGGAGCTACCTAATTCCTGGCCATTTTCCGAATGGAGGAATTCATTCGGCGAGCAACCGCCAGCGATTACTCCTCTTTATGTAGTGACAGAAGGGGAAAGTTGCCAACTACGGTAAAAAATATTTTCCTACTACCTACATACCCTTTTTATTTTTATTTTATTCTATGTGGTGAAGGTGACACGTATGTGGTGCATAGAAGGTTTTACAATGGTTTGTGTAACGACCACTATCAACTAGCGCGATATTGTGGCACCGATAGCTTAATGTACCCTAAGAAGTACAGTATAATCTCACTAGTGAGACAATCAGTTGGCAAAAAATCAGTCAGCGTTCTCCTAACCAACCTAAAATCTCACTGACAATGTCCTAATGTATGGCAATTAATTGTTTAAAAAGAAAGCGTCAGTGTTGGCAACTCTACAATTCCACATAAATAAATCGGCAGCTCAGGAATTGAGGCGCGGAACCGCAGAGTACCAGGGAAATGTTGGAGGGAATCGATCACGAAATGTGGCCAACCACACATCAGAATGACTGAGATTTAAATAAACGATTTTTATGAAATTACAGATCTTTTATCTCACGACTGCCGCTTAGTCATACTTGTGTGCGCTCATTGCCTTAGTGTGCGTACGCTGAACGTAGTAAATAGTAGTTTAAGAAGTTGAGTTAAAGCCTCGTTCGTGTCTGTACGCGTAAACACAAGCATGTAAGATGAAAGAACTGTATCTATTTTTCATCATGCTATGTAACATGCAATTACTACAATTTATTATGAGCGAGAAAACGACCTTTTATAGAACAGATAAGGTGTGTCCAAAATTATAACTTAATTCCGCGTGATGAGCGAGTTTTCGAAAAAAGGCCTGTAAAACACGATCAGTGATGAAAAACAATTGGCCCTTAACCAAATTTGGCTGCAATTACGTCCACGGCTCGAGGGCTGACGGCTGAAGCGGAGTGGTCGAGATTAGGGCGTCTTACCTGAAACAAACAACATGCAAATTGAATAACTTCGCCGCCGTAATCACAAGCATTTCCTCGGAGTTTTACGGACGGGTTTTTTTTATGGACCATTTTTGGCTGGCTTAAATAAAGCCCTGAAATCGCTGCAAACATTTTGTTTTGTGTCTAAAGATTTTGAAACGTTTACCAATGTCTATAAACAGGACATGCTGGACTGGGAGTGAGACAAAAACATAGAATGTGCCAGCTGCATCTCCTCCCGGGCATGCTGTAAAAGTCAGCTAAGGGATTCGAGGGTTTCAGTATTGTAATTTAGGCGATGGGCTGACAACCTGTCACTATCGCAATATACAGATCTATCTTGAATAACCTTCAAAACTTGTCAGACGTGGTGGAACGACCTTTGTTTAGGTCGTTTACACTCTGCCTACCCCATTAGGGATATAGGCGTGATTATATGTATGTATGTATAAACAGGACTCCTTTACGTATATTCGTCCAACGTCGATTTTATCACTATAAATTCTGATTTAGATCTCCTCATTTTATTATTTTTATTTTAAGGCATAGATACCTAGTCAGTGTCATAATAACTTCTCTGCCGTCGATAAGAGAGCAGTACAACAAAGTAAGCAGCTATAATCGACTAACATATTTAACCTTTCACTTGCTGGTAATTTAGTTTAAAGTTACAAAGCATTACTATACTGATAAAGTGATACTAAGATGACTTCATCACATGGAATGCACATATTATTAATGTTATGTTGTACGCAATTTGAGATAGGTGGGCCTCTCCCATGGAACGTCACTCAGCTCGGTCTTCAGCTGTTTTCATCCAATTTATTCCTGTTACACTTTTTTCCCGTTGCTGGGTAAACAGAGCGACAAGCGTTGTCTTTGCCACTTCTGACAAATTTTTAGGGTGATTGCGAAAAGGCAGAAATCTAGCTGCCAGTCTAACAGTCAGCACTCTGCTAACCAAAGTAGGAAAAATCTCACAAAGTGAGTTTGAGTTCCCAAAAAACAACCTCCTCATATGGGAGCCTGTGGCTCAGCCCACTAGACCCCGGAGGCAGTTTCACTAGTTTACGGGAACAACTGGCGCAGCGAGTCAGAGGCTTTTCACTAATCCCAGTCTGTATAAAATAGGGACATTTCCTGCAATAATTTACAATCCCTTGTCAAGTCCTGTAGGCTCGTTAGACGGGCTGGACTTAGTGTGGGTTATGGTATGGCTTAGGGAAAGATGATATTCGATCTAAACGGCGTGATATTCAGACAGTAAAAAATAGCAAGTAGGTACATAATTTAAAAACTCCTTATGCTGATCAAATAGCCTTTTGAAGTAACGGTAGGCATTGGTACTACTTATCTTCTTGCAAAAAGTTTTTTTTTATTATTTGGAATGGGTTAGCTCTTGACTCTAGACACAAAGGTCAGCGATGAACATGACAGAGTCGACGATGGAGCGAGCTAACCCAGAAGACGCCTGTTAAGGCACTGGTAGTCTCACGCACCGACGGAACACAGCAAGCTGTATGGCGCCGGACTCCGGTGAGAGGGTGGTTGCGAGCCAGGCGGCCCCAAAAAGTTACAAAAAAATAAATTACGTCAAAATGTCAATTTGCTGCAAACAGGTTGCTGTGTCCCGTCGCGTCGGTACGTGGGAGTGCCAGTGCAAAACAGGCATCTTCTGGTGGTATAGAGACTCTGTCACTGTCATTCCTGACATTGTCTAGAGTCAAGAGCAAACCCGTTTCAAATAAAAAAACACGTTTCTTAATGTTCGTAATTTTTTCATCTGTACAGTGTAACAGGCGTGGTAAATTGAGGCACGTTATACAGCCGATACTCATCAGCCAAGCGTTACAAAACAATTAGGCACACAGACCGCTGGTCCATGCTTGCCTATTGGCTTTTTAAAAAGCTATTTATGGAATACGGGACAAGGAGGTCGTAAATTCCTGTCATCGTAAATTAACTGCCCTGTAATGGGTCACATGGTCCTCCCAACCGATTTTTCAGAAATGGAGGCCAATCTCCCAGAGACCAGTATGAATAGAGCACTGTAAGTGCAAATTCACCTCAAAAATGTATTAAGTATTCCAATTTCAATCTTAAATATTTCCCATTAAGTGTTTAGTACTATTTTATTGGACAATTAAAAAAGTTAATTAACAATTCACATTATAAATAGAAAATTTCATCCAAGACGTCACGTCACGTCCCATTAAGTTGTAATAATGCATTTTATGGTATACGTTAAATGATCGTTCCCAGAGAAAGGTATAGTATTTGCAACAAATAGTCTAGATACCTTCACAAAAGCTTTTTGAAGTTACAAAATAGAATAAGTAGACTGCATTGCAACCATTCGACTGATTTTATACAATTCGGTATCATTGTCATCAAATTGTTCAGTGTACAGTCATTGAATGCATGTATTTCAAAGGACTATTATTCAGCCTAGGTTTTTATGCAATGCAAACAAGCCCTGTTTTATTCAGTTTGTAAAGCAAAATTAGAGCAAGGCCTTGTATGGTGGAACATGCAAAGAAATGTACATATACAAATAGATTTAATCGTATAGTTGGAATGCGAACAAAGGTAACTTAAAAATCGATCTAATGTACGTACAGTTTCAGGTTAAAAAATATCTGCAAACTTATGCAGCCCAAAAATGTTAGCGCTTTTCTAATCATAGGATCCTACAACGATCTTTGAACAGGCGGCGATATATGGAACTAAAATTTGGCTATGGTTACACTGACAGCGATTGAAACAATGGTAGCTATAGTGGCGACGTGACAGCTGTTCAAAAATTGCAGTCGGTATGTGAGTTTTTGAGGAATATTTCAGATACGGTTATCAGCACTAGATTGATATGTACTAAATCCCTCTTGTACCTACTGACTTCTGTTCTGTAGTATTTCCAGGTAGATAAGCAGTTTCTGTATTTTATATTTCTTTAGCTCTCAAATCTAAATGTGGTAGAAATAATTTACTTAAAAAGTCCAAGAGTAGTCACATTTATGTTTAGGCCTAAATTCCGACGCTGAGTTTATCTTAACGAGTTTTTAATTCTTTCGCTACGAAAGGACGTCATATTGCGCAATGAACGATATCATATCATGCTATGGACTTCAACAGTGGCTCTAAAAGTGTTGTGGTACCGCGAACCAGGAACATAATATCCACCTTGTGCCACGGAATAAGTATTACCTATAATTGCTCGTGCAAAACGTGCAGAATTCTAGCTATTCTGATGGTGCAGGGTGCAGCAATATCATAATTTGACTTTCATTTAAGACTATTATTAGATTCTGTGCGTACGATATGAAATGTGACATAATAAAATTAGTAATGGCGTCGTGTTTTTTGAAAATTTTACTTTTTAAAGAGAGGAGAGAGTTTGAGAAACACTGGTGTGCAACATTTGAACAGTAACAAAAGATTCCAACCTTAATTAAATTAAAAGGGTTCTTGGTTCGAGTGAAGGACCTCATTAAAACTGCCCTAATTTCGTACAATTGCGGTTGATTGCGTGTTCCGTAACACAACGGGGCTCTATATTCTGTTTCAACGTGTGTTTCGCAATGTTTGAACTACTTAGCTGATCAGCTGTTAATTCTGCAGCTAATGAAATGTATCATCATCTCCGTCTGAATATGCATTCCTGGTATCTATTGCTAGAATTGGAATATTTTGCCTCATTTATACTTTTAAGGTTTATAAGGAAGCTCGCTTTGGTTGGAGGTTGAAGTTCAGAAACCAAACTAATACAAAACTGCACCAATCAATAAATTTAGATAATGATTTACTCGTGGGCACCAACACGGGCACATATCGCTAGCTTCGCAGCAATCAAACTGAATTCCTTTTTGAGAATAACGAAACCTTAGCCCGATCACCGTCGGTCGGACAAAGTCTATTCAGCTCCTCACAAATGCAGGATACTTTATGCAGACCAGGTTGAGCAGTTAAACCGTCCACCCAGCTGCGGCTAATCGCATGAAAGGCGCCGCTAAGTCGGGGGGCAATTAGCAAGATGCGCCGGAACTCTTATATTGCGATCCGCCTCCGAGTAGCGTCATCTCCGCATGGCGTTCCTATGGTACCGTAGGAGTTGGGAATCTTTGCCCCACTTTCTTGACTCTAGGGAGGACAATATCTACATAATACCTACGGTCACATATTTGGATCACAATGCGATCTGTGTAACTCTTAATACGTGTGATAAGAAAAGAAGAATTATGAAAGAAAATAATAGAAGGATCGGAATTATCTCCTGGAATAGGACGCAGTTTTTAACGGTGAAAACGCATTTAGCCACGGGTGAAATAGCAGGCAAAAAAAGTTATATAAATAATAATAACACTCAATAAAAAGTTCCGTGTACGATGGAAGTGATCAAGTTTACGGGCAATACGGCTCACAAAGCGATAAGCCTCAGCTGTTTTCGAAGTATAGTGTTTCAGCTATTCTTGACTAGCATCGATCGAAATGCGTTAAAATATCCACCAGATTCATGCGCTCCTAGTATTTCATGTAGCATAGCGTGGGCGGTAAACTACCAGGCTTAGGCTCGTATTTATAAAGCTATCTCAAGATTGAGAGTAATATTAAGTATGGATTTGACAGACCGTTTTGTACTGAAATGAAATTTCTGATACGAACTCAAACTCGCTGTCACTCTTGAGAGCTGATTATAAATACGGGCCTTAGTTTACTCAAACACGCTGTCTATGGTATTTCATTAATGTTCAATTGGACATTGCTATGAGAAGCGTTACATTAATTAATTCCAGTGAATTGGGAATTAATTATTCATCACAGCTGTGTTTATAGATTAACGTGTGTTCTGTAAGTGAAGAATTCCATTATTAATGTTTCCGTTTGGAATTTAACGGGATAACTACAAATACGTTAAATGCAGAGTAAGGAGTACAACAGTCAATGCCTCATTAGATATACCTCATATAGATATTATCACTTTAACATGCTATAGTCAGTCTATTTCTTAAAAAAAGTTAAACATTATTGCATTAAACCTAAGCGTGCTTTCCGATTCCAAGGTACGATATGCGGCTACATTGTTTATGGAGAAAAAAGCAACCATTTACGCAGACGTATTTTTGTTAGGTACTTGCATGTTACGAACTCAGTAGACAACACGGTATTTTTTTTGTTTATAAAAAAATATATGATTACGCAGACGTCTGCGCTCCTAATGGACTACGCCATGTACGGTACACACCAAGTAATCAGTGTACTCATGTAGGATTTGACCGAGGATGACACATCATCCGGCCGCGTGTGTAATTAGCAGCATTTAGTGCGGCGCCGGAACTCTTTATTGCCGTAATGTTCGCGCGAACAGCTCCGTCGTATGGACTCCTAGTACGCGCGCGTCGTAAAAATGTTGATTCGACCCAAATTGCCGCACTTTTCTTGACTTTAGCCGCTTTATTGCCGCCCCCGGCGATCTTGGCTGAATAAAGATGTTTTGTCCAATCCCGGTCTTGGATTATACGAGTGCCATTGGATTATTTTTTTCTTTTTTGCCGCGCAAAAGTAATAACGACTCTTTTTGTGTGAGAAATTGGGGTCAGGACCTCTGTTTATTTAAAAGGCACGTTCCATTGAAAACAGCGTTAAGTTAAGTAATACTGGCATAAGTTTCTGAAGAATTTTATTTTATGCGATTCTTTCATAACATAAAGTCAGTACCAAATAGAGATCAGAATTACCTACCACAAATTTTAAGAAATTACCTAGTAAAATACATGGTTTTGTATTTTTCCCACAATTTTCGGTATTTCTCATACAAAGATGCCAGCTTACTTACAATGCATTGTCAAGGTTCCGCAATTTGCTACCGTTACTTGTAACACTTAAATTCTCTTTTGCTCACGATCACTGTGATATGCAGTGACAGTTGTAAGTGGCTCAGTTTAAAGTGATTGTTAGAGTTAGAGCTATTAGTGTGTTCTAGTGAATAGGATTTGGCTTTACAGCCATTATAGAGGCGTATTTTACTGTATCGTGAAAATCTAAGCTACATCTACATCATGCTCTGAGTAACTTTGTTATTTTTTAATCTCCCACGAGCTCTGGAGAGCTACTAGGTGAGGCTACCCGAAAATTGCTGTTCAAAGAATATCGAAAAAACATTACGATTGCCTATGAAGGCTTGACTGGGAGTCATAACAACATCGGTAAGCCGTAACGAGTACCTAAACAGGTATGCGTGAAATTAAGTACATGACACGGATAAAGGAATAGTGTTTTTTAGCGTGGGAATATTCAAAATATTGCATGTAAAAACGCGAGTAACGTGTGTTATAAATAGAAAGTGTAAGTTGATTCGCAGAGAGGAGGTTAGTCAGTCCATTGGTCAGCTACTGGGTTTAAATGCTTGTGGAAGGACCCTCGTAATGACCAGCTTCCGCCAGAGACCACGGTCCCTCGGGGTCACTAAACTCTAGCAGAGATAGATCTCTCTCGAGAAATACCTACAAGATCTTTTACCATTTCCTCGCGCGCTATTATATGCATTTGGGTCTATAGCCCGATCAACGAAGCCTATGACATCCGACAAATTCCTCAGTCTTTGAAACTTAGCAGGTAATAAATTTAGGTAATACAGATTACAGATGTAAGATAAGCCAATACTTTTTATGATCCTACATTAGGTATTTTTACCTAAACGTGAAAAACGCTTATAACTCTCTGTGAAAAAATCCTCAGGCTAAAATAATTTCTTTATATGTATGTTTGTATTAGTAGAAATAAGTATGTAAAGGAATCCAAAATAATTTCTATTTGAGAGATAGTCTAAATATAACTTTTAACATTTTGCTCTATAAGTCGTACTGAAAAATTGCTCCGCTCATTATTATTCTTTAATATAGTTTTATTTACTAAAATAAATAGCTTTGTTTGATAATCCAATAGATTTTCCTTTTTGAACTTATCAATTTTATTTTTGCTCAATAACGTAATGTGAAAAATTACTCAGCTTAATTTAATACTTTTATTAGTTAAGAATCAATATATTCTAATAGATTTTCCAATAATCCAAAGGAATTTCGGCCTTTTACAAACGTTTTTAAAACCTTAACAATACGGACGGTCGCGGGTGTGAAGAGGGGTGCGGTGGCGGCGGACGGCGCGAGCGACACGGCTCGGCAGCGCGGCGGGCGGACCGGCAGTTTATTTACCTTTGTTACGATATGGAACTTATTCAAGAGGTTTGTTTTTACTCTGAATAAAAACTCCTTACTTGTACTCCATTACACAGTTTTTAAAAAATCTTTTGCCCTACCACCGGCGCAATCTTTAAGGAGTTTTTATTCTGAGGATGGCTTTGATGAGATGAAATAAAAGTAAGTGACATCTATCGGGATTAAAAATAATATTTTCTGTCATCTGAAAGTCTTTATCAGTGTCAAAATCAAGGAACATATACTCACCTAGTCAAAATGGAGGAGGAAGGCAGCGACGAGTTGTGTGTGCTATGTAATAAACCTATTATTGTGGGGTTTGTTAAACTGACCCAAAAAGGATTAGAAAAAATACGCCAATCCAGCAGAAGGAGAGATGACGGACTTTTATCAACGCTTATGGAAGCATCAAATCTAGAAGTTCATGTGAAATGTCGTAAATCTTATATAAATGAGGCCATGATCAAGGCATTTAAAAGAAAAAAGATCTTATTGATGAACGCCACAGCAGCATCACCAGCACCACAGGCGCCGCTGCCCGAATTTGATTACCTATCAAATTGTCTCATTTGTGGCCTCGACGTTAAGTCAGCAAATTCAAAATATCGCCAAATCAAAATGCCTCAAACTAAAGAATCCCTGAAAACAGTAGCATTAAGTCGCAATGACTTATCAAGCGAAACGGTAAGAAAATTATTATTATGTACTACCTACTTACTTTTAAGGCTCCAACACACTATGCCGCCGGCAAGGCCGCGCAGCCCGCACGTGCCGCAGAAAATCATTCAAGGTCACATGAATGTAAAGTTTTATAAAAATAATTTCTCAATATTGATGTGTTCAATCATCTCAACAATTTCTGATGCTTGTATGATTAATATCTTATACTAGGTATGTTTATTTCAGGTTTTACGACGTATTCAAGATAAGGATTTAGTCGCTGTTGGTGCGAAGTACCATATTTCTTGTTACGACACCTTTCGGCTAACTATACCTGCGGAACAACGGAAACGAGGCCGACCAGAAGCCGATTTCACTACCTCTGCTATGGAAGAAATTTACCGTTATATTGAAGAAAATGGTGATGAATGTCAATTTTCATTAACTGAATTAAAACACTGTGTAACTAATGAGTGCCCTGACGATAGAATTATTATAAAAAAACTTGAAGAAAAATACGGAAACAAGTTAATTACATCTAAATCACCACGTGGGCAACCGAATCTTTTTTGTTTTCGAGGCACTAGTTCGAAAATCCTGCTAGAATCCTGGCAAACAGCGAAAAGCAGTGACGACAAAGATGAGAAACTTAAAATAATTCGAACCGCGGCTTCCATACTTTTAGATGATATAAGATCCACTGCTTTTGATATGTCTGAGTATCCACCTCCAGACGATTTCCTTAAAGAAAGTAAGGATATTATACCGACGACTTTAATGACTTTTTTAGAAGAAATGATACTTAAGAACAAAAAGGAAACAGAAAAAGCTTCTCGAAAATGTATTTCTATTGCCCATGCTATTGTTTCAGCAGTTAGACCTAGATCTTTCATTTCTCCAGTATTACTTGGCCTTGGAGCTCTGATCAATCAGAAATATGCAGCGAAATCATTAATTGACTTATTAGCATCCATTGGTTTCTGTTCGTCCTACCACGAGGTCTCTTTATTTCAGATATCGGCTATTGCTCATAATCATAACGCACCCGAAGCAAAACCCGAATTTTGTCAATACGTATTTGATAATGCTGACCATAATATCAAAACAATTGATGGTCACCACACATTTCACTCCATGGGAGGCATTAAATGTCATACTCCTAAAATGAATACCAACAATGAAGGAATTTTACGTCACAAAAGAATTACTCCTTCAATTGTTGTAGGAAATTTTGGTCACGTTCCTATAAAGATTTTTGAAAAATGTGAGAAAGGTCTGAAGCAGGTGCTAATTCCCAATTATGCTGCAGATGAGGACACAAAAGAGATTTTAACACCCTGGACAAATATCGTTTGGTTTTATGCAAAAAAAGAAGAATATAACGTGCCTGGATGGAACGGGTTCATGGAGAGATTAAACACTTCTAAAGAGTACAGCGTGTCTGAAATTGTGCCTTTACCATTTGTCAATAACCCACCATCTCAATATGAAACCATATACACGTCGATTTTGCTAGCTGTAGAAAATTCAAAATTGAACGGTCGCAAATCAACAATAGTAACATTTGATCAGCCTCTTTACCACAAAGCTAAAGATATAACTACTTCCAGCAAAGATCCCAGATTGGAATCTGTAGTTGTCCGATTGGGAGGCTTTCATTTATTGATGAGCTACATGGGTTCCATTGGTTACACGATGAACGGAAGCGGTCTCAAAGAATTGTGGTGTACGGTATATGCTCCCTCATCTGTAGACAAGATGTTATCTGGTCACTCATACTCCCGTGCGGTAAGGGCCCACATTTTGACACAACTCTCCCTAGGCAAAATAGTTCTGGAGAGCACCCACTACGACGATGAAGACGTTGCAGCTATTGAAAATGTTATATTTAACGAAACTGAAAGTGGCAAAGAAAATTTGGATTTAATAGAACAAAAGTTTGAAAACGCGCTTGATTGTCTTAAATCAAATGGTCCAACTGCCAAGTTATGGGTTTTATATTTGCAAATGGTAACACTATTGAAGCAGTTTATAGAAGCTGAACGGTCTGGAAATTGGGACTTGCATTTGAACACAATAAAAAAAATGTTGCCGTTTTTCCACGCAGCTGGACACTTTTCTTATGCTAAATCAGCTACGTTATACTTGCAGGACATGTTAAATTTACAAAATAGTTTAACTATAGAAGAGTTTGACAAATTTACAAAAGATGGATATTTCACAATTCGTAGGACCGATAAATTCTGGTCAGGCATATGGTCAGATATGACAATCGAACAAACGCTAATGCGTTCAATGAAAAGTATTGGAGGCTTGACTCGTGGAAGAGGATTGTCTGATGGGGTCCTTACTAAATGGATTTTGGCTACACCGGTTTTGACCAGCGTTACATCATCACTAGAAGACTTTGCAAATGAAAAATCCTCATCCACTGACCAGCATGTTGATAACTGTACATCTAGGTTGAAACGCGATTTACAAGACACCAAGAAATTCGACGACTGGTTTAGGTCTCAAAACCCATTTTTAAAACTTGATAAAATTATGTCACTTAGTACCGGCTTAACAGGAAATAACAATATTAATTGTTACGAGGCACAGAAAATTGGAATGGGAATTATGTCCAAAAGTGCAGGAAAAAATTTTGACGAAATTTCATTTTCTAGGAAAGATAGAGTGCTTCCTCTTGCGGCAGTAAATACTTCCATAAAAGTTGAAGACACTCCAGTACCAGTTGAACCAGAAATGTTGTTTCGGAGAATAGCATTTGCCAAAAAAACACAAGAAGAACTCAAGAACTGTTTAAAGTATGAGTTGGCACCGTTTCCACTTCCGCTCTTTGATATAAATGGCATGAGAAAATGTAAAAAGTCTGCCCTTTATGATCTGTTTAATCCTCTGGAAGATGAACCGCATTTCGGAAACAAATCTTTTGTTATCGACGGAGGATATTTACTTCACAAAGTTATCTGGCCCAGAGGAGCTACATTTTCAGCTGCTTGCGATCAATACGTAAAGTATATAAAAAATAATTATGCACAAAGCCCTACTGTTGTATTTGACGGATACCCCGAAGATCCTCAAAATAAAGGTACTAAAACCATAGAGCGCCTAAGACGCGAAAACCGCAAGCGCCGAGCTAACTGTGCAGAAATATTATTCACTGGCGAAACGGTTATATCAGTGACACAGGAACTTTTTTTGAGTAATTCCAAAAACAAACAGAGATTCATTAATCTATTGATGAAAAAATTTGAGGAAAATGGCATTAGAACAAGACAAGCCACAGAAGATGCCGATACATTGATTATTCAAACGGCCTTAGAGAACGCTGAAAGTGCAGATTCTGTATTTATTGTAGGGGAAGATATCGACTTGCTGGTTATTCTTACCGGAAGTCCAGACATAAAAAAAAGTAAAGTTCTATTTTTAAAGCCAGGAAAAAATAAAGTTCCTCAGAAAATGTATACAAGCCGAAGTTTTACAGAACAGGGGCTAACCGATCATGTGTTGTTTATGCATGCATTTTCCGGTTGTGACACAACTTCAGCATTGTTCCGCGTAGGTAAAAAGAAATTGGTCGATATCATGAAAAAAAATACAGCGCTGCATGGATACTCTTTACTTTTTAAGGATCCAAATGCTGACAAAGAGTCTTTAATTGACGCTGGCGAAAAAATAATGACAACGCTATATTCTTCAAATTCTAAAAAATGTCTGAATGATCTGCGGTATGAAATGTTCGCAAGATCTATTACTAAAAGCAAATTCAATTTAGCCTCGTTACCCCCAACTTCTGGTGCAGCTGCACAACATTCATTGAGAACTTACTATCAAGTTCAATTCTGGCTTGGAGAAGAGAAAACACCTGAAGATTGGGGATGGAAATATGATGTAAACGGTTACCAACCGGTACAAACTTTAGATGACCCAGCACCTCCCGAAATACTTTCTGTAATATCTTGCAAATGTAAAACCTCCTGCGGGCGTAACTGCACTTGTAAGAAGGCAGCTTTAAATTGTTCGGCTATATGTAATGATTGCCATGGTAAACCGTGCACTGGTTCAATAACTATTGATGAAAATGACGAACCAGATGAGGAAGAGACCGCATTCGAACAAATGCTTACATGTTGTTCAGAAACTGGTCAGCCGCAAGATTCTGATGAAGATGAACCTTTTATTTTAGATGACGATGAAAAAGAAAACTTGGAACCTTCATGTTCCAAAAGATTAAGATACTAGATAATATTTCTCTAATATTAATGAAAGTGATTAATTTTTAGGCACGTTTTGCTGTTTTTATAAATTGAACCAAACAAAAATAATAATGTGATTATGCCTAGTCGATTACTCATAGATATATGTTTGTAACCTGATTATTATATTCATAAGAACACAAACCGTGGTTATAATTTAATCTTGTACAGCCATAACATAACCCTATTGATATTAGGAGAGTTAAAAGCTACGCCATAGAAGGAGAGGCCCAATGTACATAGGTGATTAAAATGATAGGTAGAAAGTGTTGCGCGAGCTAAAAAGAAGTTTATGTACACAAAGGCCGTTCCGCCACGTCTGACAAGTTTTGAGGCTTATATAGATCCTGTATATTGCTAAAGTGACAGGTTGTCAGCCCATCGCCTAAATTACAATACTGAAACCCTCAAATCCCTTAGCTGATTTTTACAGCATGCCCGGGAGGAGATGCAGCTGGCACATTCTATGTTTTTCTATCTCTCCCAGTCCAGCATGGAAGATTAGCGAATATATTTAAGATATATGAACGTTCGAAAATCTATTGGATAATTATTGATGAATCTGTTTTAATACAAAATCATATAATAAATTAAGGTATAAAAATAGACAGAGTAATTTTTCACATTACGTTATTGAGCAAAAATAAAATTGATAAGTTCAAAAAGGTAAATAAACTGCCGGTCCGCCCGCCGCGCCGCCGAGCCGTGTCGCTCGCGCCGTCCGCCGCCACCGCACCCCTCTTGCGTCCGTATTGTTAAGGTTTTAAAAACGTTTGTAAAAGGCCGAAATTCCTTTGGATTATTGGAAAATCTATTAGAATATATTGATTCTTAACTAATAAAAGTATTAAATTAAGCTGAGTAATTTTTCACATTACGTTATTGAGCAAAAATAAAATTGATAAGTTCAAAAAGGAAAATCTATTGGATTATCAAACAAAGCTATTTATTTTAGTAAATAAAACTATATTAAAGAATAATAATGAGCGGAGCAATTTTTCAGTACGACTTATAGAGCAAAATGTTAAAAGTTATATTTAGACTATCTTTCAAATAGAAAATATTTTGGATTCCTTTACATACCTATTTCTACTAATACAAACATACATATAAAGAAATTATTTTAGCCTGAGGATTTATTCACAGAGAGTTATAAGCGTTTTTCACGTTTAGGTAAAAATACCTAATGTAGGATCATAAAAAGTATTGGCTTATCTTACATCTGTAATCTGTATTACCTAAATTTATCACCTGCTAAGTTTCAAAGACTGAGGAATTTGTTGGATG
>JARACY010003550.1:0-32410 GCA_029255725.1 Scrobipalpa atriplicella | reverse complement strand
ACCTATGTAAGATTGGTAAGCTTTTGCCAGCCATCTGACTTGATGGTATAATATATTATGTGACGATGAAGACGACTCCGAAGTATATTCGCATAGATAATACCTATTCACTCTTACCTTAAAAAGGCCCAGGCGATGATGTTTCAGAAATAGATCCGCAGCCAGTTAATATCAGGCATGTCTGGTCTGGAGTGAGCGCGGGGCCTGGGACCTTTAACACATTTGGCGTTTACGGCAACGGCAACGGCACGGTATCGTCGACGATATTGTGGAAGAGAATTAAAATCAATGAAATTATATGGCACGCTTTTCCACTTGCCGGCACGGCATTGATTCCCACCGGTATCGTCGCTGGCCTGCCAAACTGCACGTGTTTTGTATTCGTACGCAGCATGCGCGTGTGTTTGCGCGCTCAGAGTTAAACTAGGTTAACGATATCGTCGATGATATTACCGTCTTAGTGGAAAACAGAGCCACGGTATCGTGACGATATCGTTATCGTGCCGTTGCCGTACCTTGCAGTGGAATAACAGCCATTCGCTTGCAATTTGTCCATTTCTGTGTTTGTTTTCTTGTTTCGCCTACGCCGTAGTTAGCTAAATCGTAGCAAGCGGGGAAATAGATATTTAATATTTTTCATTCGCCAAAGAAATTTTCAAGTTTGCAACCCATGAAACTGAACAACTTTCTCAATGAAACATAGATCGAATTAGTAAAAAAAAAATTGGTGCTCCCATACAAAATTACTCGAACAGCTGGCTCTTCTACCTTTATAATTCAACTTATGTTCGATAGAAAAAGTTGTTCAATTTGTGGTCTAAACAAGCTGTTAAATATTATTTATATAAATGTGTCTCAAATACAAACATTTTCATGAATTTACGCCATTCGCAAGTAATTCTTCATTTTGTAATCTATTAGGTCACTATTTACACTTACCTAATATAAAGCTTTGAATGTCGAAATTGCCAAAAGTGGCCCCTTTTTGGAACAATTGAAATGTTTCATTTGTTTTAGAAATACGATATGTTTGTATTAAAATCAAACAAACGAAAAAGAAAAATACTTTTTCGATGAGTTTTTCTAGTAATTAAAGAGAAAAAAACAATGAATGTTTGGAAGCATTGGTAAATAAATAAATGAAATAAAATTTCTTTATTTCAGGCTTTGACATCTATACTGTTGTGCGAGTTAGGAGGCAGGTCGCCCGCAAAATATCTGTGCTAATTAAAAACGCAGAATAGGGTTTTTTTTTTTCATTTATTGAGTTACATTTGGAATCCTCGTAATGAGCTCTTTACGAATATGTACGTCACTAAATATCTGAAAAAATATTCATTACTGCGTTGTTGATTAGCACGGCAGTATAGGTATCATCATCTTTAGAAAGCGGATGTGATGTAGCCATTATTGGTTCAATACGGATCTTGATCTGAGTCATGGGCTCCAGATGCGGAAATTTTTAATATTGTGTTGCTAAAACTCTTAACAAAAACCTGAATATAGGTATTTATCTGTATCAACACGCGATTTCTTCAAGAATGGTGAGCTTGTACGCAATCAAATGAGGGCTGTTTTCATGCAGGGCATTGCCTTCAGTACGACCTGCTCACTGCTCAGGTAGTGACTACGAAACCAAGAGGATTAATCAGAAAAAAAAAGTTTTCTTGCAAGATTTCAAATCATCGCTCGATTCTTTAAATGATGAGATAGGTATAATGGCAAACTATTTTTGTTATTTATTTACGCTGAAAATGCTGTAGAGTTTTCCGCTGAAGATGATTTAAAGAATGTCAGAAATAACTTTCATTAGGTATTGTTTCATTGAACGTTAAATTATAATATTAGAGACAGCTTAAAGAATACTGATAGGGGTTGCTCAGTCAACAAAACTCGACAACTTTTACCGGGAAATTCTTTGAGAGAATGAAAATATTTTTCGACTTTCCCACACAAAATAATCACCTCAAACAGACTATTTGTATGCGGTAGCCTTTTTTCCCAGACTTTCCTGATGAAAGTTATTCAGTTTCGTTGACTGAGCAACCCCTATCAATTTGCGTAAGCTGTCTCTTACACCCAATATGTTATAGTTATGTACCCTTACCTATTAACTTACTTAGGCTAAACTAAGAAGCCACGTGATCAAACTTGAAATAAGTTATTTTTTAAGCTTTAGTTTGTGAGTATTATGCGATATTAGTCAAAGGATACAAAATTAAGTACGCAAACTTAGAAGCAAAAAAATTAGTAATACTCGCAATGATTTGAGTGAAACTATTTTAAGATTTGTTTACTTCGTCTAACTTGAAGTTATAAGGTTCTCTAAAGCTTACAAGCTCGTCAATTAAAAACTCTTGACTGGAAACCATAGAGAACCTACTGATTTTGAAGAAACTACTTTTACTGAAAAAAAGTATACTACCGGCTATGCTTAGAAAATAATGAAAATTTATTAAAAAAAGAAAAATATTAGGTATGATTATACAACAAATACAGTAATTAGTAGTATAATATTATTTTGTTGATTTTGGCAATGAATGTTTATTACCTGTTTTCATAACTTCTATAATTACTTATAGGTAAATGTAGATGACTGTGTGATTTTACATGTTAATGAACATGTTTTTACATTTTTTTACATGTTAAGTCTTTAGAGATTTTTTATAAGTTTGCCCTGGCATACCATGATTAAAAATATAATGATTGATTTATATTAATGCAATATTGAAGTTATATTTAATTGTATTAATGGCGAAATATGCAAAAAAAGTGTGCCTAGCATATCCGAAATTGTAGAAGCTTGTATATCTTAAAGCAAAATGAATCCCAGGAATCGAACTGGAGAACTTCCGTTGGTCAACGATTAAGCCTACTCGTACATGACTTAACTTTTCGCCCAGTGTTCAACCCGTGTCAAAGATAACATAATTTAATTAACAAAAATTTAATTTAGCTTACTTATTACAATAATTGAACCCAACCAAAATACAACAAAACTTTTGCGGTTACCATATTTTACATAGTTCTGAGGCAACATACCCAAAAAATAAAATAATTCGTTGACGTCGGCCTGGGGGGTGGCTGGGGGGGAGGTTTAATAAATTCATTTGTAGTTTTTCCAATAATGCCCCCATTGGCGGAAAAATGACTACTTTTCATTTAGCCCGCCCGGTAGTTTTATCTCTTTTTATCATTAACAGCGGAATATATTTGCGTCACACGCGTTTTTTTTGCTCACCCCACATGCAACGTAATTGTGTATTGCATTATATTTATTGATGAGATATAATACTGGGGTTCGCAAAAAAGGCTTTTTCGGCTCGCTCCTACATGAAAGTAAATAATTTAATGTGGAATGGGCAGGGTGCCTGGACACGCTATATCAGTATAATATGTGCGGAAATAAACTAGTGTTATCGCACGACTCTGCCTGCATTTTATCCTGGTAGTATTTTCCCTATTGGAATGTATAAAAAATCTGTTTCAATGCTAACTACATAGAAGAACGTATGAAACTACTGTAATTTAATTTGCCAATACACTCTTTGGTAAAACTTGTGCAGGCGCTGAAGATAAGGTAGAAGATTTTTTTTTTAAGGTAAAGGTTTGGTAAAATATTCTTTTAAAGAATGCAACTCTTCAGCAACTACTCGGCTGATGCAAGCAGCGTGACGATCACTTATGCATCAGGTGGTCTGTTTGACTGTTGACCGAATTATTAAGTATTTTTTTAAGTAGCAATATATTTCCACATAAACTAAATACATTGTTAAAATATATGCTGCTGAATTCTAATGTATGTACTTAGTAAGTTATTTAAACTAGCTTGCAGTTCTTAAACTACATAGGTAAACTTTTCACAAATTATTTTATGAAATATTATAGTTAATAGATCTTGCCAGAACACTAAAATTCACATTGTTTGTCGGATAAGTGCTAAATATATAATACGTTCTACGTCTATTCGCACAAAATAAAATGAAAAATAAACGCAACTGTCCAAATATTAATATTTTAATATTAAGGCTTAGTTACACTTACTACATTAATCTACAAGGTTTTTTGGTAGCATCTTTATTAAAGTATTATGTTTTGAGGAAAATATATGCTAAAAACCTTTTTAACTTAAAGATTTTTAATGATGCAGCTATACTAACAGTAAGACAAGAATGATGATTTTTCTTAAGACAAAACCAATATTCTTTCTTTTAGGAAACTATCTTTCAATGAAAGCATAGGTCACAAAAACCTTTTTAGCAGTTACGACTAAAAGCTGGTTCATTCTATTTGTTACAGCATGAAATGGAAGTGTTGGATTGTAGAAAATAACAAAATTTTGTATGACCTTCAATAACGTTATAGCGTATCCGCGACAAGTGTGACTCCATCTTAAATGCGTCTTATTTGCTTAGTATTCTTATTAGAATTACGCTATAGAACACCTGTGTTAGCTTAGACAGAAATATTTGCCTTCTGTCTGCCTGTAAACGACAGTCGAAACATAGTTCTCTACTGGACTAAATAGTTTTGTCTATTTCTTTTTGTTATTAGTGGAATAGCTGGGGCTATGTTCGGTACGTATTAATTTGATTTCACTTAGCTACCACGTTGGAAGGTACTAAGGAATTTTCTTAAACTTTGACGTTATTGATTTGATGATGACGTAAGTCGAAACTATTTCTATGAGTCATGTAAAAATGTCAAAGTTATATTGATTCGAAGAATTTTAGTATGTTTTAGTATTTTGAAGTATTCTTAGTTTCAGGTTTTACAGAATTTTACAATGATACAGAAAATAACTCCTACTAAAATGTGTAAATTTCAAGGTACTTATTCTAAAACATTTGTGTTGTATAGTTTCTATTGTATAACTAAATTAATCTCTTTTCTTTTCTTTACAGATCCGTCTCGCGGTGTCGACTTCTTCAAAAGAGGTGAGTACTTTCTTATTGTACCTTAAGGTGATTCCTTCCGGATAATGGTTGTTTTTAAAAAGATATATCTCCGAAACGAATCAATGTAAAATTCTAAATAAATATACATCTTAGAAATTAGTTCATGATCTACAATTGCAACATTTGAAATTATTCTAGTTATTAAATAAGAATGCTAAAAAAATCGGAAAGTAACGCTGTTTTTATCAGTAAATTTGATATTCCTTCTAAACTGTTAGCAGCGCTTTCACGGTTCCTTCGGGAAATTATCCGTATTATGATTATCAAAAATTGGTACATAGCATTTTAATATTAATCCGACGCTTAGTTTTTATGGAATTAGCTTTTTTGTGCGTTTTGCCCACATTTTTGACGCGGCCATGGACGTAAACGCCACACCGTATCGCGCGCTGATTTGAACTATATTCTAAGGAATTACGGGCGATGGTTACATATCTTGAAACCAACCTTCTTAACTGCCGTGGGGTTACGCCTTAAACAGGTATTTGGCAAATTAAATTACAGTAGTTTCATACGTTCTTCTATGTAGTTAGCATTGAAACAGATTTTTTATACATTCCAATAGGGAAAATACTACCAGGATAAAATGCAGGCAGAGTCGTGCGATAACACTAGTTTATTCCGCACATATTATACTGATATAGCGTGTCCAGGCACCCTGCCCATTCCACATTAAATTATTTACTTTCATGTAGGAGCGAGCCGAAAAAAGCCTTTTTTGCGAACCCCAGTATTATATCTCATCAATAAATATAATGCAATACACAATTACGTTGCATGTGTGGGTGAGCAAAAAAAACGCGTGTGACGCAAATATATTCCGCTGTTAATGATAAAAAGAGATAAACTACCGGGCGGGCTAAATGAAAAGTAGTCATTTTTCCGCCAATGGGGGCATTATTGGAAAAACTACAAATGAATTTATTAAACCTCCCCCCAGCCACCCCCCAGGCCGACGTCAACGAATTATTTTATTTTTTGGGTATGTTGCCTCAGAACTATGTAAAATATGGTAACCGCAAAAGTTTTGTTGTATTTTGGTTGGGTTCAATTATTGTAATAAGTAAGCTAAATTAAATTTTGTTAATTAAATTATGTTATCTTTGACACGGGTTGAACACTGGGCGAAAAGTTAAGTCATGTACGAGTAGGCTTAATCGTTGACAACGGAAGTTCTCCAGTTCGATTCCTGGGATTCATTTTGCTTTAAGATATACAAGCTTCTACAATTTCGGATATGCTAGGCACACTTTTTTGCATATTTCGCCATTAATACAATTAAATATAACTTCAATATTGCATAATATAAATCAATCATTATATTTTTAATCATGGTATGCCAGGGCAAACTTATAAAAAATCTCTAAAGACTTAACATGTAAAAAAATGTAAAAACATGTTCATTAACATGTAAAATCACACAGTCATCTACATTTACCTATAAGTAATTATAGAAGTTATGAAAACAGGTAATAAAACATTCATTGCCAAAATCAACAAAATAATATTATACTACTAATTACTGTATTTGTTGTATAATCATACCTAATATTTTTCTTTTTTTAATAAATTTTCATTATTTTCTAAGCATAGCCGGTAGTATACTTTTTTTCAGTAAAAGTAGTTTCTTCAAAATCAGTAGGTTCTCTATGGTTTCCAGTCAAGAGTTTTTAATTGACGAGCTTGTAAGCTTTAGAGAACCTTATAACTTCAAGTTAGACGAAGTAAACAAATCTTAAAATAGTTTCACTCAAATCATTGCGAGTATTACTAATTTTTTGCTTCTAAGTTTGCGTACTTAATTTTGTATCCTTTGACTAATATCGCATAATACTCACAAACTAAAGCTTAAAAAATAACTTATTTCAAGTTTGATCACGTGGCTTCTTAGTTTAGCCTAAGTAAGTTAATAGGTAAGGTACATAACTATAACATATTGGGTGTAAGAGACAGCTTAACGCAAATTGATAGGGGTTGCTCAGTCAACGAAACTGAATAACTTTCATCAGGAAAGTCTGGGAAAAAAGGCTACCGCATACAAATAGTCTGTTTGAGGTGATTATTTTGTGTGGGAAAGTCGAAAAATATTTTCATTCTCTCAAAGAATTTCCCGGTAAAAGTTGTCGAGTTTTGTTGACTGAGCAACCCCTATCAGTATTCTTTAAGCTGTCTCTAATATTATAATTTAACGTTCAATGAAACAATACCTAATGAAAGTTATTTCTGACATTCTTTAAATCATCTTCAGCGGAAAACTCTACAGCATTTTCAGCGTAAATAAATAACAAAAAATAGTTTGCCATTATACCTATCTCATCATTTAAAGAATCGAGCGATGATTTGAAATCTTGCAGAAAACTTTTTTTTTCTGATTAATCCTCTTGGTTTCGTAGTCACTACCTGAGCAGTGAGCAGGTCGTACTGAAGGCAATGCCCTGCATGAAAACAGCCTCATTTGATGCGTACAAGCTCACCATTCTTGAAGAAATCGCGTGTTGATACAGATAAATACCTATATTCAGGTTTTTGTTAAGAGTTTTAGCAACACAATATTAAAATTTCCGCATCTGGAGCCCATGACTCAGATCAAGATCCGTATTGAACCAATAATGGCTACATCACATCCGCTTTCTAAAGATGATGATACCTATACTGCCGTGCTAATCAACAACGCAGTAATGAATATTTTTTCAGATATTTAGTGACGTACATATTCGTAAAGAGCTCATTACGAGGATTCCAAATGTAACTCAATAAATGAAAAAAAAACCCTATTCTGCGTTTTTAATTAGCACAGATATTTTGCGGGCGACCTGCCTCCTAACTCGCACAACAGTATAGATGTCAAAGCCTGAAATAAAGAAATTTTATTTCATTTATTTATTTACCAATGCTTCCAAACATTCATTGTTTTTTTTCTCTTTAATTACTAGAAAACTCCATCGAAAAAGTATTTTTCTTTTTCGTTTGTTTGATTTTAATACAAACATATCGTATTTCTAAAACAAATGAAACATTTCAAATTGTTCCAAAAAGGGGCCACTTTTGGCAATTTCGACATTCAAAGCTTTATATTAGGTAAGTGTAAATAGTGACCTAATAGATTACAAAATGAAGAATTACTTGCGAATGGCGTAAATTCATGAAAATGTTTGTATTTGAGACACATTTATATAAATAATATTTAACAGCTTGTTTAGACCACAAAATTGAACAACTTTTTCTATCGAACATAAGTTGAATTATAAAGGTAGAAGAGCCAGCTGTTCGAGTAATTTTGTATGGGAGCACCAATTTTTTTTTTACTAATTCGATCTATGTTTCATTGAGAAAGTTGTTCAGTTTCATGGGTTGCAAACTTGAAAATTTCTTTGGCGAATGAAAAATATTAAATATCTATTTCCCCGCTTGCTACGATTTAGCTAACTACGGCGTAGGCGAAACAAGAAAACAAACACAGAAATGGACAAATTGCAAGCGAATGGCTGTTATTCCACTGCAAGGTACGGCAACGGCACGATAACGATATCGTCACGATACCGTGGCTCTGTTTTCCACTAAGACGGTAATATCATCGACGATATCGTTAACCTAGTTTAACTCTGAGCGCGCAAACACACGCGCATGCTGCGTACGAATACAAAACACGTGCAGTTTGGCAGGCCAGCGACGATACCGGTGGGAATCAATGCCGTGCCGGCAAGTGGAAAAGCGTGCCATATAATTTCATTGATTTTAATTCTCTTCCACAATATCGTCGACGATACCGTGCCGTTGCCGTTGCCGTAAACGCCAAATGTGTTAAAGGTCCCAGGCCCCGCGCTCACTCCAGACCAGACATGCCTGATATTAACTGGCTGCGGATCTATTTCTGAAACATCATCGCCTGGGCCTTTTTAAGGTAAGAGTGAATAGGTATTATCTATGCGAATATACTTCGGAGTCGTCTTCATCGTCACATAATATATTATACCATCAAGTCAGATGGCTGGCAAAAGCTTACCAATCTTACATAGGTATTATAAAAAAAGTATGCGTTTAATTTCGTGTATTACATTAGTATGATAATGAACTCGTATAAGGGATTAATCTTAGGTATCTTACATTAATTCTTTATTCTTTATTAAGGTCATTTCATAACGGGAAGCGACGCTACGCGGCGCGCACTTTGCAAGAACGTGATAAAATATAGAATTTTATGCAATTCTATGCAATAAGATAGACATTTCATTGACAAAACTCGAAAATTAGCGGCGTCGCGCTGCGCGGTGCATGCTGTCACATGTACCTATAATGGTGCAATTTCAAGCATCTTTGCACTGCGTCGCGTCGCTTCCCTGTGTGAACTGACCATTAGTCAGGAAAGACAGATACCACATCTGTAGGTACGTCTAAATCAATAACTCGCAAAAACAAAACTAACTCGCAAAAAATAAAAGCTTGGAACAGATAGAAAGCGGAAGTCAAATCAAATCACAGAAGGACACGATCAGACAACAACCGAATATACATTTAACAACCCTTATTACCAACCGATAAACTTGGATTGATGTCCTGCCATGCTAGTACACCGTAACCAAACTAACCCTAATGAAATACAAACATTCCGTGACAAGCAACAGTAGAACGCAAATCAGACATACGAAATACAAAACGCGGAAAAACGCGAAAAACCCTACTCTGTTTCTACTAATAAAAAGTTCTAATAAACATGCAACTAAGCTACAGGCTTCCGGGGAATAAAACATAAAAATATATCCTATTTTCATAGGGCGAGGGGTGGAGTAGGGGGGGGTGGCGGGAGGCAAAAACCCAAAAACATCGAAATGAAAATGAGTGTAGGGGGGGGACTCTCTCTGTGTAGGTAATTCATTTTTAACGGTAAGCTTGTGTGTGTGTTTTAAAGTACAGTCGGTGAGGAGATTTTGGCAACTTTTCGCGGAGATGAGACGATTACGTTACGTGTACGACTCTAGTGGGATAATATAAGGTGTTATTGATTTGAATTTTTGTTTAAAACGAGCCTGTTTGCTAGTTTGATAAATAAATATAAATAAAATTTTGACCAAGTTTTTTGATCCTACAAATTGAAACTACTTAATTAACATCCTAATAAATAGTACAATTAATTTTAAAAATAATGTTTTTGTTTGTCCTGTGCCATTTTATCTATTGAAATTTTTACTTGAATGATATTTAATAAGATATTTTTAGGTTATGCGCGTCAAATACATTTCAAGAATTTATTTCAAGAAAACCAAAATCCATTTACGTTTGCTTTTAATTATTTTGAGTTAGATATGTGTGTACTGACGAAATAAGTTTTCTAATCAGGAAAATGTCGACGAGTGTACAGGGCGCGAGTTCGCATTGTGCGGAACACACACCTACGCCACTAGCGCGAACATAAAACGCAATTTTGTATTAGATTTAATTTGGCACGCTCAGTGTGTGCGCCCCCTTACCTACCCCCCGCTACCAACCAGCCTACGCACAAATTGATTACGACCGTCGAAGCATTTGCATACACGTGGAAACGGAACCTACAAAAAAGTAAAATCAATCCCGGCAGGCATTAATTTCCCGCCGATTCCATTTTCGAAAGTTCAACAAAACTCCCAGCTCTCATCCGGCTTACGCGGATTCTAAATTCAAATCGCTAAAAGTTCCGATGATTCCAAGAAAAAGTTTATTTTCTTAAAAAGTAGGTGTCGTGTGCATGCGTGGTGTGGTCTATACAGCCAGTAGTGCAGTAGTGGTGTCCGGCGACTGCAGTAGTGTGGCAGTGAGGCGCTGCCGCCTGCCGCCCGGCGCGGCGCCGCGCCGCGGAGTGAGCGCCCGATTTAAAAACTATACGAACCCGCGCAGTACCCGTAATACCACCCCCCGCGTAATGATTTTTTGGCGATGAATTTATATTCGCGCGCGAGCGGTGCCACTTTTTCGACCCCCCTTCAACCCCCAACCCCCGCTCATTAACGCAACCCAGATATGCAATTCTGATCTTTGACGAGGAGGCTGTAGTGTCGGCGGGCGCCTCGCCGGGAGAGGTGCGCCGTTTTGTTTTTTCCCGCCCGGCTTCATTATTGATGGCATCGGACGGTAATGCGGAAGCATGTGTGAACGTTTCATTACAAAAGGTGGACGCGGCTCGTGTTAATATTGCAGACCGGCTGGACCCGACCGGACGGGTGGACGCTTCCGAAAAAATAAAAAAACTATTTCATTATCATTAACAATTAAAATAAATAAAATAAAATTAGTTGGCCGCTAACAAAGTCCATCTGCAATTTTCAAGTTTGTAATATCGCGTCGTGGAACTAATATCGGGCGCGTGCCGGCTAAAGTTTGTCCGAACTTCGGTAAAGTTTCTCACGTGCGTATGTGGACACGGCACGACTAGTCGCGTGACGGATTGGCTGGACGGTCGCTCTCATTGGACGTTTCAAATATCGAACACGGGGATTTCTTTTACTATTTTTCCGAATAGTTTTTGTGAATGATTTGGTTTGTTTTCTCCGTGGTGTTATGTTGTCGGACATTGACTCTGTGACTCTGTTGTTATTTCGTTGATTGTTTTTGTTGAGTTTATATTTTTTGGAAGTGCGGAAGTCAAACCGGCGGCAAGGTAAGTGTCTAATTTATTCACATCTGCTTAATTTTTATTTAATTTAAGGAAAATATTCTTTCTGTCACTGAATTGAAATTTAAATAACTTTTTCAAAAATGTAGAGTCAACCGGAAGTGTTCTATTTTGATCTAAAAATTGTTTTGTGAATAAAAATGTAGCACAATACAATAAATTATCATATTTTAAATGAAAACTTTTAGAGAGATACTTTTTTAATCGAATTCTAAATTGAAATCGGTGAACAATTAGCGCTACCCCTCGTAAACTAAGCTATTATAATGCAAATAGTGTAACTGGCCAGTGCTAGCCGGACAGCGCTGCAAGCTCGAGCTCTCTCAAGACAGCCAGAGAAGCTATTAGATGCATATAAATAAAAAGAAATTAATGACAAAGTTGCAGTCGAAAATTGCGCGCAAAAGAAACTGGCAGGTCGCGTTCGAAATGTGAAAGGCATTAATATAAAACACGTCATTCTTTTGAAATTGCTACATTTATCTTTTTAATATTTTATAGCTATTAAGCTTAGAAGTTTGCACTATTGTAGTATCTAATTTGGTTTATTTTAATTAAAATAGGTAAAAATAAATAAAGTTCAGCTATCACTAAATTATGTTGCCTAATAAGCAAGCATGCAATAATTTCGGCTTTATAAATAGTAGCAAGTAGCATACCTAAACCGTCTAGCGATAAAAACAATATAAATTTTAATTAGAATAAATCGTAGCATATTATTTCATGTATCAAAATAAGCATAGTCTTTTCCTTATTTTTAGTTTAAAATTATAGTATGTATATACTTCTATTTTAGTTCCCCAATGTTTAAATAATATGTGATCGGAATTCACGCACCATACAAATTGTTGTATTGTGACCCCTAAACAAGATATAGTAGGCATATGACTCGATAAGTCGTATAAAATATAGACTGGACCAATAACTCAGTGGTTAGTAACCTTACTCGCTGTGCTCAAATCATGGGTTCGATCCCCACCCAACATAAAAATTGCTTCCTTGTTCTTCTGTCCATATTGCTGTCTTGTATTTTAAGGGTGGATAATTGGCAAATTCTAATATGATTAAGCTATCATATGAGCTGACTGTAGCTAAGCATATTTTTATCATAGATATCATAGGTTTTAAAGCAGATTCTATAAAAAAACTGCTAATAGTGTACTTACTTATCAGCTCAGCTTAAATAGTTTACAGCACTGTTTACAGCAGATTTAGACACCGTTACATTCTAGCCACGAGATCTAAATTCAAAAAACGATCTTCTTAATTTAAAAATAAATCTCATAAGACATGAATGGGGAGACGTCTACGACTACACAATAGTTTAGAATGCGTATTAACAAACCCTACTTCGCGCGTTGCACGTCGAGCTCGCAGCTTAAGCGCGCGAGAGCTTGCAGCGTCCGAATCGTTGCAAAACCCTACTCGCAAGACGGCTCGCCTATTGTCTATTGTCTGTGCAACCAGACTTCACTAATTCTATAACACGAAATGGGACAAAACAGCTCACAACAGACTTTGCAGACGACTTTCGGCAGGTGAGGAACTTGATTTGGCAAAATGTTTTTGGTTTTATTTTTGGAGGAGCTAGACCGTTAAATTTGCATACTTATTTACCTTAAGTTCAGTAAATATAATATAAAAATAAAATTGTGAATATACTTAATAAAGTATACGAAACTTCTTACCATCCAACAATAAGTTTAATGAACTCATAATGGTATAAGGTATTAAATTTGAATTTGAAATTTGAAATCATTTTCTAAAATGACAAAGTTATGTTTACTCCAAGAGTTCTTCCCAAGCAATATTTGCTACTTATTAAAATTACTCTAAAACTAATAAATTAATAAGTATTTGACCCAGTAGCAATATTAATCGGCTAATTGTGTTTCTATTCTACTAAAATGAAAACGATTGTTTTTCAAATCGAAACCTTACAATTAATATAAAAATTATGATTGCGTTACATCAATTTTTATTAACTCAATGAAAAAAATATTAAGGCGGATTTCTTATCTGCTAGCCTTAAAATTTAAAAACGGATGTATTTATAAGCACTCATTTGACGCGGCGACGAAAATAATCAGCTAAGTGTAGTCAAAGAAAAAAATATAGCAAACATCCGCAATCGCGTCGCACCCAGACGAACGATCATCGATTCCTCATATCTATCTACTCGTACAATTCGTACACATTCCAGACTAGAAAAAAGTAAAAAACGAGTGACAGACTCATTCCGTTCGCCGTCTCCGTTCTAATCGCGCCCCCACACGCACGCGCGGGTTTTTAATTGCATCCCACCCCCACCCCGGAAAAAAGGGCCCAAGCACACGATGGATTAGCATACAGCCTCAGCGCGAGAAACGCCGAGCACCCCTTCAGTTTTTGCGTGTTTCCTCCCGCCATATTTTCGCGGCATATTTTTTTCGGCGGGGCGCGGGGGTCTCGACGCTGCGTGCGCGCTGCCAGTCGGCGATAGCCGGCGATCGCGCGATGTGCAACACGCCGCCACAAGCAAAACACGACCAGACATTGCACTTACGCGGCTGACATGACCGCCGCGTTCTAAATTCGAATTTTATTTTTTAATTTACTTTAAGTGAAACAGTGTTGTGAGTGCCTGGATTTTTTATTCGAACGTAAAAAGCGGTAAGTTTCTGTATTAATTGCTAGACTAGAGATATCGCTGTGACGTTAGGACTAGCAAAATTTGGTGATATCTGGGAGCAAGGTCGTGGCTTTATGATAAAAATTATTTGCACAAAAAATGTGTTAGACTGATTCGGATAACCTCATTTTGCACAACGCGCGCTGTTGTATGGTAAAGTAATGATATGACTATTTGCGAATTTTTGCGCATTCTTCAATGTAACCTAGATTAATGACAATGTGTCTTTATCATAGTTCTGCTTATCTAGAAAAAATTTCGGCCACACTCGTGGTATAGTTTCGCCGATTTCGGCAGTTAGATAACCTATGACTTACAATGTACAAACCTCTAATAAAATAGCTAAGTTAGTACGATTATAAAAAGCAAGTAACTCACTTATTTTAGCACACTAATATTAAGAAATTCGAAAGTGTAAGTATGTTTGTTTCTCCATAATACTGAAACTTATTCCCACGTATTGTATGTAGAGTTTGTATAAAATTAAGTTAGGTTGAACAATAAACTTGGTCTATTTAAAATGCGACAGTTTTACCGCGGAAAAATTATATCTATCATTTTTTCTACGAAACAATACAATGGGTTACGATTATAAGTAATTTATAGAACATTACAAAATTAGAACTAATCTGTTTTTTTATCTATGTAAGTATATCTATGCCGTTTCTCCTCTACTGCTATAGCACGTTGTGAAGCGGTGTAGTTACTAGTCTCTTGCATGGTGTAGATACACATGACAAGACATTCAATAAGTATTATATGGAACCTATGATGATGAATAAATTATTCATTATTTCATTATACATTGCATGTCTTATTAGATTGCACTCATTTCAATGAAATTTGATTTAAAAATCCTTATTCATTTTTCTAACACATTCCTAAACCCTATTTGAAGATCTAAAAGGAAATAAATTGTAGAAACTGTCGTCACTAATGTTTAGTAGTTATTTAAAAACATGCAGTTCAAATACTTAAATTAATTTAACTTATAGCCTACCGCAAACATGAAATAACTATATGTACAAAATAACTCGAATTTGTAGTTTATATTAAATCTAGGCAAATTAAAATGCATACTTGGAACTAAATAATCATTTTAAAACAAATATAATATCTAGTAAAATGAGTAGTTCTTCAATTTAAAAACTTACAACGATTTAGTTGTATCTCCATTTAAACATTAATCATAGCGGAACACTCTCCCATTACTCCAAACAGGTACCAAAATTCACTCATAAGTCACAACGTGTGCGACTTACTTGAGAATAATTTGAATAAAATTTCAAAAATATAAGAAATCAATAATTAGACTCGGGTAGGATTGAACCAGCGTCTTTGAAACCGTTCTATCGCTCTACCAACTGAGCAACCGGAGTTCTAAGCGACCCGGCTGAATCAATAAAACATTTTGGTTTTAACTTACCTACCTACCACTTAAACTTCTATTACTACTTTTATTTGAAACATTTAATGCATATTAAATCATATCAGAATTATTATCTGCAATAATCAATTTGCTAAATGTAGAGTATATCTTCTTATAGTAGGACTTACTTCTGGAATTATATAAATTAAAAACACAAACTTTTGAGGTGTAGAGAGAAAACATTTTTCTAATCCACGTATAATCTAAACTATCTTTCCACTTTAGTTTGCCACGTATCGTAGGCTGTTTAAGCTCTACCTAGCCCGTGAGGATCACAGGCGTGACTATTATGTATGTATACGAATTTAGTCGCCGCTTTGTCAGCTATACCAGTTAAGCTTGACGTTTCTAGATTTTCATTTTGAAAGACACTCTTAGAATAGCGCAAAGAAAGACTAAAGCGGAATGGGATGGGTAAAACGAAACGTCAGATTCAAATTAGCACTGTCATTTGATTTTGACAGTTGCACTTGGACTAGCAAAGTGTTTTAGCGACGCTTAGTTCAAAATAGAAGATTTGACGGCAGTGTAGTGTAGAGTCAACTCTAATTTATGTAACAGACTGTACTACAACTTTCATAGCAAGCTTGACGATTTTAATTTGAAAAACAAAACTGTTTGCAGAAATTGTATTACATACTTAAATATTTTCACAAATACTTACATGTCTGTGCCCCAAACAATTTAATACATACATACATACATACATAAAATCATGCCTTTATCCCTAATGGGTAGGCAGAGCAAAAACGACCTAATTTAACACTTCGATGAATAGGTACAATTTAAATTATTATATAAACTGGCGTCTTAAAAAACTAACTAATAATTCAGAAAACAATAATATTATAATACATTAATTATTCTAATTGACTTCATCTAAAATACGTATTTTTTCCTTCTACCATCAAACTAAATAACGTAATTTTACAAGAGATGGCGCCACGCTCCCGCCGACATACAAAAAGCGCGGGAAAATGTCGTAGCCGTGTCTACGAGCACGTGGCCGCTACGCTAGACGAGTCTATTCGCCTACGATATTTGCTACGAACGTCATAGACGACGTAGCTAGAATTTAGTTAAAAGTTGGTTAGAATGTCCATATGATTTATTATAATGAATATAATTATGGTTAAATCACCAAAAAATAATTTTCATAATGTACCTTCTTTATATCATCTACCTACCTGGGATTCAAAAAGATTTGAATAAAAGAGCCCGGAAAACAATATCCTCCTTTCTAGAATACGCAAAAAATCTATCCAATTTCTATTAAAATATTGATCATATTTATTTTATATTTATATGTATAGCATATGAAAATAAATTTATATTTTATAGTTTAAGTGTTGTTTCTTCCATGCCGTACTGATAGCGATAGAAAAACATAGAATGCCCTACCTCCCGGACATACTGTAGAGTCAGCAAAAGGGATGCGAGGGTTACAGGGTATTGTTTAGTTAGACGATGGGCTGACAATCTGTCACTATAGCGATCATACATTAATAGAAGACAAAGACAGTTTAAAAACTGGCAATAGTAAAAATTTTCACCGATAATGATTAATTAATGATCAAGAATTCAAAATCAATAGATATGTTATATCCACGAATCTTGCGAATGAAGTTCTATAAATCTTCTCAGTACAATAATATTGACACTAACACGCAGTTAGTTTAACAACTCTGTCAGTAACTTGACCTAGCTTATAGCCTACATCTGGCTAATATATCAATATTACTACTAACCAATATACATGGTGTTAGGAACACTACGTATTTGCGATTTTTGGCTTAAGTGTCACATTACCAAGATATTTTAAATCAAAGATATCGGAATTTCGAAAAATCTGTTATAAAAGTGAAAATATCTCAGTAATCTGTCGCTCTAGACAAAAATCACCAAGTATATTGTAGGTGTGTATTTAAGTGTAGAATCGAATAGTTTAGGTCTAATCGTGCGCCGAAAGATATTTGTAAAATATAAGGATCGCCATTCACACTATGCCAAAAAGGTTACATCCCCTTTCCATGGTGAATGGAAAATCTCGCTGTAGTGCGATACTAACTAAAAAAACCTATTGAATAGATTATTATTAAAGAATAATTTATAATGATGTTTGCAAATAACAATCATATTAAACGCCTAATCTTCCAAGTTACCATTTCACATTGAAGTCGTATAAAATGAGGCTCAACCGGCAAGCATTTTTTTTAACATCCTGTTTGAATGACATCTGATGATTCGCGATATTATAACCGACTACTGATTTTTGTGGGAAACGAATAACCAGAAGTATAGTACGAAGTTTTTTGACACAAATTATGTTTTTGGCGCTTTAATTTATCAGGTAATAAAAAAAATACATAGGTACCGCCTATATTAATCTTACTCTGGGTAGGCATAGGTAACATAAGTACATATTGACATCAAATCCAGTAACTTATTGCATTACAACTAAGTATAGATATCTTTTTATGAAGAAAGAAAGTAGATTTTTTATGTAACTAAACTATAATCTGATCAGTCTCCTAGATTTTGATAAAAGAAAATGAGAAAACAATAAGCACGTTTATGATAAACTAAAGGCGATAAATAAAACAGAATGTGCCAGCCACTTCTCTTCTAGGCGAACAATTCTATCTGAAAATACTTCAAGTTTTTCTTTAAAAGGCTTTTAGAAATCATTGAATAATTCCCTGGCCTGTTTAGGAGATATACACGTTGTTGTCGTGATCATGGTTTTTATAACAGCTCCGAAATACCGAGAACTCAACAAATAAATTAAATCGTGTGCGAACCCGTAAAAATGTCTCATAGTTATAGTGAAAATAACCGCGAATGTTTAAAATTAAGTTTTTTTTTTATAGTTTGGACTGTAGATACATAGGTATGTATATATTTTTTTAATCAGCTATGTCTATTAGTTTAATATAGGTACTACTTTATGTACACATTAGGAGTGCTAGGCTGGTCTTTAACAGTGCCAGTGTCTTATCTAGGTTCATTGGCTCGACGGATGATAAAAAATGAACGCTAGCTCTCCTAACCGGAGTTCCGTACATTTGTCATTAATATAATCTTTAACTAACATGCGCTTAAGGATGGTAATCTAGAAATTCAAGAATTACTGGTACCATCTCACGGACACTTTCTTCTATGCTGGACTGGGAGCGATAGAAAAACATAGAATGTTCAAGCTGCTCTTCCTTCCGAGCATGCTGCAGATGTCAGAAAAACGGATTCGAGGGTTACAGTGAATTTGTAGTTTGGGCGATGGGCCGACAACCTGTCATTACAGCGATACACATTACAATCTAAAATTGTTCGTCGTTTTACGCTGTGCCTACCCCTTTAGGGATAAAGGCGTGACTTTATGTAGGTATGTATGTATGTATCTCACGGAGAGCATTACGATGTGCTGTCCCACTAGTGTCAAATGGGAAAGTAAGTATTAAGGCCCCCTTCTTCCAGTGCTCCCTGTCTCTGTCTTTTTCTTTATGTATAAGGAGTACAGAAAATAACCACACTTTCGCTCACATTTACGTTTTTATTTTATATAGAAAAAAATAAGCGCCAAATTATAAATCTATCCATTAATATTCCTGCCAAACCTGATTAGTAAATGAACTGCTAAATTTTCATTAAAATAGCATTCACCCAAGTCTCATAAAACTTAAAATACTCTCAAAATCGATGTTACTTCTGATTTTTTTTTTATCGAGTCAAATGTTAAATATTGTGTTTTTATCCATAAAAGTTACTAGATCAAACGTTCATCTGTACTATATATTTTTTTAGGATTTTAAATATGATGATTTCTATGAAAACAACTCGATTTAGAAACATAAATTTCGGAGAAGGGGCCCTTAAGAGTGCCCTTGTACCGTCAGGCAGTCTGAATGGTGCTTGGTTGCCACTGCCTGTTCGGTTTGGTATTAAATATTTAAATCTAAATGCACACTAATATAGCTTATCGTTAGTATCAGTCTCTATTTTGCAAATAGAAATATCATATTTTAGTGCATATCGTTAGAATTACTAACATTATTATTAATGCCTATATTTTGTTTTATATTGCATTTTCCTCAAAACTATTCGTTAGGATGAAATAAAATCATATAAATACCTAAGTACAGTTGCACATATAAATGCAATTCCTAAATGGGTAAGTTAATTATTACCTACATTATCCGAATGAGCGGAAATAATAAGGTGAGTGTAGTAATAGTGCAATGGCTATTCCACTAAATCATTGTCTAATTCACATAAACACTGTCAAATAAGCATCCTAAGCAATATTCTTGTATCTATTAACTGTGAATGTTACGCACAATCCCCGAAATCACCCATTGGTCGGAAAAAAGGCACACTTCGCGGGTTGGAAGTTGCAAAACGCGCAATCCCCGAATTGTCCTTTCATTTCGGCCATTGAGCGTTTCACAACAACCATTTCGCGGACTGGTAAACACGAAACAGCCAATTGCCGAATTTATTGAAATATCAGGTGTAAAGGACATTAAAACACCAGGCATGAGGGACAACTTAACGCAAACTGATAGGGGTTACTCAATTATTAATCTAAATGTGCATTGTTTTTTAAATGGTGAATGACATTCACAGTATTTTAGCCATCAGTTTTAAGTATAAACGTTTTAAATTGTTTTAGCCACCCAGTCAACATGCCTATTGTTAGAGTGGAGAAGCGATGCATTCTTGACTCTCAAAAAAGTGAAATCAATCTCTTTTTTTCTCAATGTTATGGTACCAAGTGGAAATGTTATATTAGCTAACATTGCATAAAAAATGAATAGATTTTACTATTATACCGTTAGACACTCTTCGCAACAAGTGTACAGTTATTATCGTAATGCGACTAGACGTGTCGTCAACAGGATATTCCGCAGCCAAAATAGCGGAAACTACTATATACTTATTCATATAAATATACACAGCCTACACTAAACAATTTATTTTATTTCATTATTATGATATATTTATTTATTTAGTCTGGGTTGTAATTTGCAATAAAGTAGGTATCTTTGAAAATTTTACATTTATCACACATGAGTAACGTATAGGTATACAAAACTTTCAAAAATCACGTTTATATTCCTAACGGTGTAGGCTGAAGACAGCCACGTAATTAAAACACTTTTTAAAATACTCTTTCACGGCATCGGCATCTAACAATTTATTTACAAAAAATTAACTTTTGAATGCCATAAAATTTACAGCAATGTATTTAACACAGCCGGATAAAAACACTTCCTACATTCAAATTCAATACAATTTCTAAGTAGAGACGTAAACAAAATAAAAAGAATGTTTACACAATGGATTCCATACAAAATGACGCGTCACATACCTACGATTGCTTAATTTAGTTATAATAAAAACGGTATCTGATCTTAGCAGCAGTAATACGAGTTGGGTGGTCTAGCTAAAGGAACTTCTGTGTATTGTTCATTTGACACTTTTTATCGCGAATTCCGTGGGTAAATAAATAATAGCTTCCATGCTGGACTGGGAGTGATAAAAAAACATAGAATGTGCCAGCTGCATCTCCTCCCGGGCATGCTGTAAAAACCAGCTAAGGGATTCGAGGGTTTCAGTATTGTAATTTAGGCGATGGGCTGACAATCTGTCACTATAGCAATATACAGATCAATCTGGAATAACCCTCAAAACTTGTCAGACGTGGCGGAACGACCTTTGTTTAGATCGTTTACGCTCGCCTACCCCATTAGGGATGAAGGCGTGATTATATGTATGTATGTATGCAAATAAATAGATAGAACAAGTGATGAGATCACCCACCTGATAGGCACTTAGGTACTTAGTCAATTAGAGAAAGGCACCGACTTACAGTTGTTTTATCTCACGACTGCTGTTCAGCCATAGGAACTTGTGTGTAAATATACACGCGCTATACCTTATGTGCGTGAATTAGTCTTAGTAAACCTGTAGTTACGCAGACAGGCGCGCGTTTCTGTACACACAACCACAAGTATAGCTAAACTGCAGTCGTGAGATAAGACAACTGTACCTTTTATAAAATCACGCCTTTACCATACGGGACAAACAGAGCGTCAACGGCCTCAAGCATTCCCTCAAAACTTTTAGGCGCAGCGATTACAACTTTTACGAGTATTTCGCCATTGACGCTCCTTCCTATCCCAAAAGGATACAAAGGCGTGATTTATTTCATGTAGTATTTAATGTGTAATAATAAGTTTGGTACAAAGCTCTATACATATAATCGATGTACCGAATTGCGTCTTGCATTATGTAACTCGAGGTGACAGATTTAACTAGTATCAATTCTATGAAGCATATTTTATTCGACACTCACTGCTTCATGCTGCTGCAAAAATCACGTCTATTCTATATCCACTACTGAGTATGTACAGCTTAAGAACTCACCTGATATAAACTTGAATCAAGAATAAACCCATTGCCAATAAAAAAACTTATCTGATAGATTCTATGATTTTTATTCCCCTGCAGTTCAAAAAACGTCCTTATTGCATAGTCAAATAAAAACATTCGACCTTCATGTCATCAACATGACGTGTCAAACTAAAGCAAAGCAGATGCCGAAATCATGCTATATTGCGATTTACAGACAGACAATCATGATTGTTTCACTTCCCAAAACCGATGCACATTCTGCACCAGGTGATGCGCGAGCGCAGCGCAGGGATGTACTCAGGGGTTCATTGTTGGGGGGCAAGTGGGGGGATACGCTTTTAAAGTTTTGCAAAGCAGTATCGATACCTTAATTTATTGATTGATTTTTTTAATGGTACCTACCTACTCATTTTTATAACCCAGAACTTTTCAAATTCAAATATTACGATAGACGATAGACGGTGTTGGATGTTTTAAAAAAGGCGTGATAATATGCAAGTGTGTATTTTTTTCAATGACTACGAAATTTACAACTTTTACGTCATAAGCGTCTTTCTCAAAGATAATTACGATACCTCAACCCTATTTCCTTACTGTAACTTGATTTGATTCGCCCGGAAATACTCGCAACTTACCGCCTCCGCCCCTGATCGCCCCGCACTGACTCCGGCCCTGGCAAATGTGATGTAGTGCCATGAATGACTGCTAACACATCATTCTGGTTAATATTAGTCGTGGATTAACTAATATTTTTACTCGGAAAAACTGCGCAAGAGTTATAATAGGGTTTTAGTACTAAATTCTTTCGCGTTTTGTAATCTAGGTACCTACTCGTAAGTTAAGTATGTTATCCTTATGGTATGTTCGATCATTTTTGTATGGTTGTTTATGACCATTTAATTATTAAATACTACCTATATACGGTCTTTTTAAATTAAGTACAAATATTTCAAGGGTGGATTTCTATCATCAAACTGAACAACTTTCCCCAAGGAACGTAGGACGAAATATGAAAAAAAAAAAATTTGGCCGGAGTAAATTTGTATGGGAGGGCCATTTTCTTTTCATATTTCGACCTATGTTCATTGGGGAAAGTTGTTCAGTTTGATAATAGAAATCCACCCTTAGTATATTTGTACTTAATTTAAAAAGACCTTATAGTATTATCTATTTGCTTGGTTTACTTAAACATATTTTTAGTATTACATCGAAGGTAAAATAAATCCTCCGGACGGTACATTGTAAACACGACATATCTAGGTGTCCGATACAAAAACAACTGGCATATTATAAAACATTAGGAGAGGAAGCCACCGAGCTTGTTTATTGTTGTTCAACTACACAAATATTTCGGTGAGGTTAAAGGTTCTTAAAATTTCCATCGAAGCTCAAAGTCAACTAAAATTTATGAAAAACACTGACGAACCATCCGACCCTAAAATACGTTTTGTTTTATTTGCAATCGCGATCTAGGGGTCAATTTGGTTTTAACCTGAGCACACCAAGATCACTATTGCGGTTTTAAAAATTCTTGCGCTTTTAGAGTTTTCCTACGGAATACGATCCGCGAGTCAAACCGTAAGCAGCAAAAAGATCAGTACCTAGAATAAGAATTAAGTTATTATAAACATCCATAAAAATAGTCAAAAAAGTATTACCACACGGAAAATAGCTACCTCACCTATCCGCGTAACTTGCTCTACTTTTTTAAAAACCAATTCATGCCTAAAACGCAATCGCTCGGAAGTGAGCCTGCGACCTTGTTAGAATGCTCACCGACCGATAATTTACTTACGTACCTAACCCTCACGGGTAAGGCAGAGCGTCAAAGTCTTGCTTTTTTACTATGTTTGACAAATGAGGCCGATTTCAGATGAATCTGTCTGTCACAGATTTTAGCCTTTCTCCGAAATTACAATAGCTACAGGTGCAATAACCCTCAAATTTACATTCAACGTAATTTTCATCGCTTTTTATTACAGCACGGAAATAAAGTATGCAGTTGGAGCCATAATCCCCAACGAAAATATCAAATCAATAACCACTATCTTTGCTATCGGTATCTATCTAGCCTAGGATATCTAGACGTTTGATCCTAAACATAGGTAATCTGAAATAATTCGGCTGATAGCTTATCGTGTGGTTGATAGGCGAGGGGATGTTCTGTTATTACGTCAAAGTATTTTATTAAAAACCTGTATCATATCATAACATAACATTTTATCAAGTCACCAAAAAGAGAAAACTTACATTCCTAAAAGATTTATATTACATTGTATTGTAGGTAGAATACTTACTTAACAAGAACATACAAGAGTAATATAAAAAAAGTGTTTGTTTTGACTAACAATAATTTAATTTTTTGTATTTCTTTCACTCCATATTGAGGTGAATAGAACCAGAACCGATATAAAAACACCATCGATTATGCTTGATTACTATACAACTTTTTCGCACCCATGTATAAATAAATGCATAGAAGTAATATATTAGTTTTTTAAACTAACAAACAACTGAAATCAATTCACAACTAATATTCTACGCGTGCTGTTAGAACGTCCCCTAATATCTTGCACTGATATCTACGCCCTGCCCTAGGTTAGTGTTGTGACACAACATCGATAATTCCAGCCTCGATAAGACCTTCGTAGATTATATAATACTTTGATCCAACGATAAAATTCATCGATAAATTATGATGATTTTTTTAGATTTCTTAATTAAATGTTTCGATATTATATTTATAAAACAAACTGCTTAGTAAAGGAACTGTACTAATTTATTTTAATTAAGTTTTTATAGCTTTAGATGTAATGTTATAAAACACTCTCGTTTTTAACTACATAAGCCAGTGTTTAATGATTTTTGGAGTACCGGCCTACTGCATCTTTTAACCACTAAAAAGTCATCTCATATTTTTGTTTCTTATAAGTTCGCTGTTTCATGTAGGTATATTTTATTAATCTATGAATACGCTTCACAGTTAACAAAAGAAATCCAGAATATCCTTAATTATCGACAAACCGATAAATTTTACGTGACAGGGCACATCACTATACGTTGCATTGTTATCAGAGGCACACGTTTTTAATACCGCGTGTAAATATTAGCACAGCATAGACATAGGCAAATATGCCTAACACATATCTAGACTTATTAAATATAGCTAGTTGGTTATCAACATTTTTGATAAAAAAACGTACCTATCTAATGTATCTTAGACGTAGTTGTGCGGACATTTAATGTATGGAAATACATACCAAGGATATCTTTTATCAAGAGAGAAAATGCCTTTTTTACTTCGGGCGTTACTGAAGAAATATCATTTTTAAACAAATACAAGATTAGATATTAGAATAGCTGTCGTTTAGTTTCATTAACTTTCTAAGTCTAAAAAAGCATGTTTTTGTTTCATATTCGTGGCACCGACCGATATTCATATTAAGTAGGTATATTCTTTAGCGGTATTTTATGTCTTCTAAGTACAAAAAAGTTGATACTTATTGAAGTTTTTAATAGAATACAAAGGTAATATATAGATATAATAAAATATGGCTTGGACATTTTTGCGATGTGATGATCTCTATCTCTACCTGGCCTCACGCAGAAACTTAAAATGCTGTATATACGTCCCACACACTTCGATAGACAAATAATGTACGAGGTGTAAGGAACAGCAACAGCATCCCGAAAACTCATAGGGGTTGCTCTGCTCAGTCAACGAAACTGAACAACTTTCACAAAGAAAATCTTTCAGGAAATAAAAAAAAATTGGACTTGCCCATACAAATTATCTGACCGAGGTGGTCGTCTTGTAAAGGTTTTTTTTTTCATTTCCTGAAATAATTTCCTGATGAAAGCTCTTCAGTCTCGTTGACTGAGCAACCCTTGTCAGTTTGCGGGAAGCGGTCCCTTACACCCCGATTAATGCGAAGTGAAATAAAAAAGAATAAAAAAATTACAATCTTCACAAGTAGAGCCACAGTACCAACATTACTTAGAACAAGCAGATACTATATCTGTGACCTAAAGGGAATGACCGAGGGTGAAAAAACTCATAGTAAAGAGCATAAGGAAGAGTCCTTATCTAGCAACGTTTTACATAATATAATAAAACTATTATTGTTCAAGGTTATTAACCCTGTATTATGAATAAGCACTGTGCATTTAATTGCTTAGTTTGATGTGAATTCTTTTCCTTCTTTTAAGGAAATATTGTGCGATTGACCGTGGGTTGACATTGATTTGTTGTTTCCTCAAAAGCTCGTTAGGTAGAGCGATGGAACGGTATTCTAAGGTCACAGGTTCAAGACCTACTCGTATAGTGATTCTTATTTTTATTCATACAGTTAGGATAAAGCGGGCCGATTCACCTGGTTGTGGCTGGCTGTCTAACAATTTAGACGATTCCGTGCTTTAGTAAGCACGTTAAGCTGTCAATCTATGTCGATGTCTCTGTATGTCTGATAGCGGTAATAAAATAAATCATTTTAAGAATATTGACAGAAAGGTTGAGTGGTGGAATCTCTTACAATAGTAGAAGAAGTATCAATGTTAAGTTTCTCAGCGACACCGTGACACGTCACGATTAATTGTTAAGAATTACTAAAGCATTGCATCACAAGATCGTCTCAAATAAGACTAAAGCTCGTATTTATATAGCGCTCTCAAGATTGAGAGCAATATTAAGTATGGATTTGACAGGCCGTTTTGTACTGAAATTACATTTCTGATACAAACTCAAACTCGCTGTAACTCTTGAGAGCTGCTTATAAATACGGGCCTTAGATTCGAAAATTTTACCCCTGTTTTGTACGTAGCAGCAGAATAAGATCTTCATTAACAGTCAACGATACAGTGGAATTACGTAACTTTAGGCGAGATATTACGCATAACTTAAAGTTACATACATAAGTCCCGCCTTAATCTCGACTAACGCACATATTATAGTTTGTGAAACTTACTAAAACAATCCCTTTAGGCCCGAAACTCCACACATAATTTACATATAACACGCGAGAAGCACGCCTATTGGCCCTTTCACTTTTCATATCAAGCCTACATAGTTCGAATTCCAAACGGCGCGCCGCCATTGGCCGCTCAACTCTGACCTTTGCTGTGATTGGTTGGGGCATACATACCTGCACTGTTTACGGAAATAATGTATTTGTTACGTATTTCCGGGGTGAAAACGTAAACAGAAGCGGGTTTAGATGTGACACTGATGTTTACAGGGGCAGGGATGTAGTCAGGTTCTGATTTAGGGGGTCGAAAATTCTAAACCACATTTAAACACATACCGTTTCAATATTACGTTATTTTATAAGAGTTAGTTATAAAAGGAGTCTCAATTTGTTTTTAAAAGATTAAATTGATCTAATGTACGAATTTTGCTCTACTACATTTCGTTTCAATAAGGTTGAAACAAAATCTCATAAAATTATACTAATTCATAAACCTGATATGACTGTTCGATTTTAAAATAGCACAGTAAAAGCATTCTCAAATATCTCGTTTCCGTATCGACCCAACCCACTCCTCGCCTCCCATTCAAAAACTCTGATTACTTCCCTGTGCATGTAATCATTTAGATATTACGCAGATACGAAATTACGCTCTGACAGTTCAAATATAAACACGCTTTTGTGTGTCAGTGGGAAAGGAAGCGTAGGAAATTCGGCGTTTCGTGTGGAAATACAATTCCCAGAAGATGGAGACATAAATATTATATTCACCGGAAAATACTTGACAAAATTTAACGATGTTTCACAATATGTGGTTAGAGTCGATTTCCTGACAGATAATTTGATTTATAGAAAACAAGCTACAACAGTCTTGGATAAAGGCCTCTCTTCTTTGAGGGTATTTGACAAAGCTGTCCTATCGTCTATTCTCTGAAATTTATCCTTTGCTCAAATTTTTATGACACTATTCAGAAAACGCGGCACCACACAAGCAGATAAAATAATATGCATACAACTCTCAACTCTTCAAAGTTACAGAGTGAACAAGCATCTTCTATGGGGTGAGCTCGCTCCATCGTCGATTCTGTCTTGATGTCTCACCTTGGCTAGAGTCAAAAGCAAACCCATTGTTATACCCAAAAAACGTAACATGGTAGCTGTGACTGGTGCAATTTGTATGGATTTTAAATACATTTTCTTTTGTTTTCCTCTTGAATGGCATCTGTCGCAGCTATCCTAAATTTTGCAGACTAATATGAGCCTATTTCTTTTTCTTCTAGGAATCTATGGTATTAAGTAGTCAAGATTTTCTTCGCTTCCACATTACCTAATATAATGATGAACTAACGAATACGTTTCTGTTTTGTTTCAGGTTGCACACTAGATACATTTGACGGAACCCCCGAATTTGCCAAGGTAAGGGAAGAGAACACACATGCTAGGTTATTTTTATTCAAAAACACCAACATAATCACACTGAAGAAAAAAAACGTACACATTAATGAAGGGAAAAATTAAGTAATTTTGGATTAATCATCTCAAATTACCCGCGTTACCCACAATATGTCAAGTCCAAAAATGTTACATAGAAAATTTAAGGAGTCTGTATCTTTCTCTCGAAGAAGAAAGATATCTAGACTCACGTTTTTTCAATATAGACTCTCCCATCGTTATACGTCGTCATTGGCAAAATACATCTCAAATTCGAGATGTAAAGCCATTTAAAAATAATAATAATAGAAATTTTACATTATCCTAATATTTTGACGTCGGTGTCATACAAGTTTCATTAGAGATAGGTACGACATACGATATTGTATGGAGATACAAAACCCGTCGTGTGCAAATCCGATGCGCACTTTGACGGCAATTTTTACCTGTTATTAGAAAAGGGTGATTATTCTTTCGAGAAGTTTTCGTAAAATAGATGTTATAGTTTGCTGAAATAATTTCAGTGTTGTAATATTTATATCACTAAAACGATAGCACTGTTATCAAAATGTCTAAAAATTAGACTTATCTAGCTTAGCGAGAGGCTATCGCAGCGACCCAAACGCTATCTGCTTGGCCAACCAGTGTCATGGCAAAAACAACTTTAAAAATGTACCATTTCAGCATAAAATCTCTTGAAGTAATATAAGAATCTAGAAATATGATTGAGATATAGGTATGCATGCAAACCACATTTTAACTTTTGTTGCAATACATGATATCTAGAACTTCGAAATCACTTTCTACTTATTTACTTACCTCTCGCTAGTGTAAGTTATATTTCGAATGCTCAAATAATAACTAATATCTGCTATGATTCAAAGGGCTTAATTGTCTTTCCACTAACATAAATTTTAACGTAAGTTAAAAATTGTATTAATGACTAAATTTATTAATTTTCTTATAGTGGCAACAACAATCACACAAAATAAGTATTTGAAAATAAACAAAAAAAATGGCATGCTTTACAGAATAAAGAATATAAACGGAAAGTTTACCTATAATGGCACAACCTATCGTCCCTGTACCTTCAAAAAAAGTATTCCCCTATACCTAAATTCATCCAAAAAATATATTTACAATTCTAAGATAAATATACGATGCAGGACCGTGATTGAAAAACTTTGAAATTTTTCTGAATATTATAAAAACAACAATAAAAATTTGTTCTATCTTGACGTCAAGTAAATTCTTTTTTATCAATAAAATAATATTAAAAAATGCATTGATAATAATAATCTTAATACAAAAATAGAAAGCTGATTGATTGATGATAAATACAAGTCTAAAAATACCTATTATTTAGTCAGTATTAGGCGCCCGCCGCGCTCATAAGTAATCTGTGGTATTAGGTAGGTATAGTTGAAAGAATATTGTTCTCGATTTGAGCTCGAAGGATATGACATCACGTCAACCACGTGATGGATGGATTTTAAAGATAAACAAGAGGAATATACAAATCCAATGACTTTTTTAAACATAATTTAATGAACGATCAAAGCGAAAAAGTCCACGCACATACCATCCGTTCACTTGAAGTCCGCGTTTGTCGATAACAGCCACGTCCAAGTTAAAAGCTTATCACAACAGAGTCACTATGGTAATATAACGAATGCACATTTTATACTTATTTTTTATTTATTTGTTGAATTAGACAACGATCCGGTGTCACGGACGATAGCCTGGTGTTATCACGTTTTTTTTTGTAAATTTAGTGTTTTATCGAGACCTAGGCCACCTGATAACTTATCTGTTAGGTTTCGTTCTAGTGTTATGTATGAGTTACGGAGCGAAATATTTGCCGATATATTTTTTGGATGAATTTAGGTATAGGGGAATACTTTTTTTGAAGGTACAGGGACGATAGGTTGTGCCATTATAGGTAAACTTTCCGTTTATATTCTTTATTCTGTAAAGCATGCCATTTTTTTTGTTTATTTTCAAATACTTATTTTGTGTGATTGTTGTTGCCACTATAAGAAATTAATAAATTTAGTCATTAATACAATTTTTAACTTACGTTAAAATTTATGTTAGTGGAAAGACAATTAAGCCCTTTGAATCATAGCAGATATTAGTTATTATTTGAGCATTCGAAATATAACTTACACTAGCGAGAGGTAAGTAAATAAGTAGAAAGTGATTTCGAAGTTCTAGATATCATGTATTGCAACAAAAGTTAAAATGTGGTTTGCATGCATACCTATATCTCAATCATATTTCTAGATTCTTATATTACTTCAAGAGATTTTATGCTGAAATGGTACATTTTTAAAGTTGTTTTTGCCATGACACTGGTTGGCCAAGCAGATAGCGTTTGGGTCGCTGCGATAGCCTCTCGCTAAGCTAGATAAGTCTAATTTTTAGACATTTTGATAACAGTGCTATCGTTTTAGTGATATAAATATTACAACACTGAAATTATTTCAGCAAACTATAACATCTATTTTACGAAAACTTCTCGAAAGAATAATCACCCTTTTCTAATAACAGGTAAAAATTGCCGTCAAAGTGCGCATCGGATTTGCACACGACGGGTTTTGTATCTCCATACAATATCGTATGTCGTACCTATCTCTAATGAAACTTGTATGACACCGACGTCAAAATATTAGGATAATGTAAAATTTCTATTATTATTATTTTTAAATGGCTTTACATCTCGAATTTGAGATGTATTTTGCCAATGACGACGTATAACGATGGGAGAGTCTATATTGAAAAAACGTGAGTCTAGATATCTTTCTTCTTCGAGAGAAAGATACAGACTCCTTAAATTTTCTATGTAACATTTTTGGACTTGACATATTGTGGGTAACGCGGGTAATTTGAGATGATTAATCCAAAATTACTTAATTTTTCCCTTCATTAATGTGTACGTTTTTTTTCTTCAGTGTGATTATGTTGGTGTTTTTGAATAAAAATAACCTAGCATTGTGTGTTCTCTTCCCTTACCTTGGCAAATTCGGGGGTTCCGTCAAATGTATCTAGTGTGCAACCTGAAACAAAACAGAAACGTATTCGTTAGTTCATCATTATATTAGGTAATGTGGAAGCGAAGAAAATCTTGACTACTTAATACCATAGATTCCTAGAAGAAAAAGAAATAGGCTCATATTAGTCTGCAAAATTTAGGATAGCTGCGACAGATAGCCATTCAAGAGGAAAACAAAAGAAAATGTATTTAAAATCCATACAAATTGCACCAGTCACAGCTACCATGTTACGTTTTTTTGGGTATAACAATGGGTTTGCTTTTGACTCTAGCCAAGGTGAGACATCAAGACAGAATCGACGATGGAGCGAGCTCACCCCATAGAAGATGCTTGTTCACTCTGTAACTTTGAAGAGTTGAGAGTTGTATGCATATTATTTTATCTGCTTGTGTGGTGCCGCGTTTTCTGAATAGTGTCATAAAAATTTGAGCAAAGGATAAATTTCAGAGAATAGACGATAGGACAGCTTTGTCAAATACCCTCAAAGAAGAGAGGCCTTTATCCAAGACTGTTGTAGCTTGTTTTCTATAAATCAAATTATCTGTCAGGAAATCGACTCTAACCACATATTGTGAAACATCGTTAAATTTTGTCAAGTATTTTCCGGTGAATATAATATTTATGTCTCCATCTTCTGGGAATTGTATTTCCACACGAAACGCCGAATTTCCTACGCTTCCTTTCCCACTGACACACAAAAGCGTGTTTATATTTGAACTGTCAGAGCGTAATTTCGTATCTGCGTAATATCTAAATGATTACATGCACAGGGAAGTAATCAGAGTTTTTGAATGGGAGGCGAGGAGTGGGTTGGGTCGATACGGAAACGAGATATTTGAGAATG